>QVNV01003353.1:0-131816 GCA_014825455.1 Pseudomyrmex pallidus
TTTTTTTTTTTTTTTTTTTTTTTTTTTTTTTTTTTTGAGGCACCAAACTCGAGTAGTCTTTTTTAGCAATCTGTTATGCGGCACTCTAGGAAAGTAGGACTATGTCACTATCGATGCGCACACGGCACAGTAGAGATTACACTGTTGTAGAAGAGGGTCTTGTGCTTGACATTGTTTATTGCAACGATTAACACACGCGAATGGGCCTGTATATTACTCATGCGTATGTGATCTAACACTTGTCAGTATTAATCTGTATATGTTATATATACCTAGTCTCACCAACTCTCTTACAATATATATATATATATAGGTACGTGTGTCTGTGTGTGTGTGTATAGTCGCTCACACGTTAGTTGGTTAAGTTGAATCACCTCCAATCCCCCCTAGCGCGATCCTGGTAAGTTCTTTTAGCCTTACTGAATTATTATTATTAATTAAACTTGGATAGAAGCGCCCGTCATTTCAAGTGCCGAACTTCTTTCTTTATTTTTTATTACTTTATAAACTCTAGATCATTGGATCAAATTCTTGAAGAGTTCAATCAACGTTTGATTTGTTTGATTTTATTTTATTTGTTTTTTTTTTTAATTTTTTAATCAAAATGTCTAAACAAAGTGGGTCAAACTTGATGATTTTGATTGTGGCAGCAGACTAAAATGGCACGAAGAAAAGCAAAAAAAAAAAAAAAATTAATAAATAAAAGCGATTTCCGTCGGCGTTTTGTTCTTCTCTCTTCGCGCTGTTCTTGTCTGTGTAACAATTTCTCTTTGTCTCGCGTCATCGAGATGCGTGTAAAAATCGCAGCGGGAAAGAGAAGAACTCAAATCGGGTCTGTAGCTTTTTTGATATACATATATATATATATTACTTACATAGAGCGTGTACGTGGTAGTTTGCTTGAGAGAGTTTTCCCTTTCTTTTTCTATATTTATTTATCAATATATCGCACACACGCGCATCTCCCGTTAGGGACGAATTCTAATCTGTTCGTTGTGTTGACAGACATATTGTTGTGTGCGGCCACATCACCTACGAATCGGTCTCGCACTTTCTCAAGGATTTTCTGCACGAAGATCGCGAGGACGTCGACGTAGAGGTTGTCTTCTTGCATAGGTATGACGGTTTTGTGCAAACATTTTTAAACATCTCCATCTCTATCTCCAGCGCTACTTAACTCTTTCGACACATTACGCGCGTATCGTGAACCGATAACGTAATAGTTCTGAAAGGGTTATCAACTCAGCGCGAAAACGTTAATTTTATCTTATTAAGTTATCTTCTCAGCGGTAATTGCTCGGATTTTAATTTATAAATATGTACATACACGATACTCTGCGCAATTTTTTTTACAGGAAATACATACAGATGTTTGGACGTTTCTATTTCAATATTTAATTTTGTCACTTTCTTATCAATGCTTTGTACAATTAAATAAAATTTTTTTTTTGTTTCTATCGGCGACTCTGCGGTGAGTATACACACACACACGTTGCCTCTCTCAACGATCGAGAGATTTTCTGTCCGCCGAAACGATTCAAAGCGATCAGATTCCGTCCGCTTCGCATCTTATCGACTATGAAATCAAACTTTGTTATTAATCACGTTTGCAAACAGAGGTTTTCCATCGAATCGATGCGCGAATCGATCGTGTGTATCGTGAAAGCGCGCGAAAGCCGCGTACCACGGCCACCGGTCGTCGGTCGGATCTGATCGCTGTATGGTCGCACGGGATTGGTTTATGTTTTCAGGAAAGAGCCGGATCTCGAATTGGAGGGTCTTTTGAAGAGGCATTACACGACCGTGGAGTTTTTTCAGGGCACCATGATGAACGCGGTGGATCTGGAGCGCGTCAAGGTATCCCTCCCCCTCCTCGAGAAAACATCCTAGAACAACCTACTACACGAAAACCTCCAACCCCTCATCAATGCCCTCCACGTGGCCGCTCGCGCGCTTCTTGTTCCCTTGCAGTTCTTTAGGTTATTACACGGTTATTCGCCTGGGTATAAAACGCGTCCTGATGGCCGATCGATCGATACTTACTTAATATATTGTCCGTACTTATATAACTCGTTGTCATTATGTCACGTGCAGCATCTCATATCTGGTTACATAACCCGGCCAGCCGTATTTATTATTTTCTTTTATTATAGAAGTCTAGTGATTTATCTCCGGCGATTACATATGCGTACGCCTGCGGATTATACCAATGCTCGCTCTTCTATACGTTTTTTTTAGATTTACTCTCTTTCGATTTTTCATCTCTTTCGCTCTATCTTTTTTCTCTCTCTCTCACGAAAAACTGTATCAAACCGTCTGGTGCAACGCGATTAAGTGTATCAGAGATCCGGCGTCGTTGGCTCACGTATTCGCGGTTTTCCGCGTGCTCGACTCGACCTGCGTTCGAGTTTGTTGTGCTCGCTCACGTAAAGTGGCGCTTTTCGAATACAAGTAGTGAATACAAAGCAACGCGGAGCACCGGACGGCAAAAGATGTATATACATACATACATATATACTATAAAAGCTATTATGTATATATATCTTATATATTTACGTAGAAAGCAACTCTGCCTACGACTGCATGGTATGCTGTATTAAGCGCTATGGAGCCGACTCAGCGTGCAGTAGACTCTCTTACTTAGCGACATCTTGGCGTGCCCGTTTCCTTTGAGAGCGAGAGCGTGCAATTCGATTAATTCGGTATGTTCGTTTAATGAGAGAATAGAATACGAACCAGAGAAACACGTAATTTTCTCTCTCTCTCTTTCTCAAAGGTCACGAGCTCCGCTTGTTACAAATTTCTATATTATATTTATTTATATATTTAAAATGAAATCATCGCCGATCCGCATCGGCCTGCTATTCGACGAGATATTCTCTCGCAAAAAAGGCGTCCGTCAACATCTGAGGTGAATTTGTTATTTAAAGAGAAATCGTATACTCTTTTGTCCGAATCCGTTCAGGAAACCGCCTGATCTCGAACTGGAGGGACTGTTCAAGCGGCACTTCACCACCGTGGAGTTCTTTCAGGGAACCATCATGAACCCGATTGACCTACAGCGGGTTAAGGTGAGTCTCTCTCTCTCTGCTACTACGATCGAATCAATCTGCGCTCTTTTCCTGATATACAAGATATACGCATTAAAATCCATATACATACAATATATATATATATATCCGATATATATACCCGACACATATATAACAGCCACATTACCTACTGTAAGCGCCACGTGTACTATATTCGATATTTTACTATATTCTTCTCTATGTCTGACCTCGTGTGATTTATCCGATTGTCGTATCTATTTCTGTGCACACGGTACCAGCGTTTTATTGCCGTGCATTTATCACTTCACAAATGCCGTTTCTCAAATAGAATCGATATACATGTTCTTAAAAAGTAATACATCCTTTGAATTATATAATTTTTAATGATATAATACATATCTTACAAAGATAAATCTGTGAAATTTTTGTAAAAATGTTTATCGATACAATTTCAATTTGTTCTTTGCTTCTGTATTTTTAAATTTGTCTTTTTTCTTTTTTTTTTTTTTTTTTTTATTTTTATACGCGCGCCGAACAAATTCGCTTTGGCGTGCGTCAATTCGCGAAAGATTCGCGATGCGAGATATTAGCAATGGTTGAGCGGGCTACTACGATGAATTCGCTCACGTAGTTCCGTCGCGAAAAATCGATGTCGCGAAAAATAGCGCGACGTCACGGCTGTTACCGTGGGCGATCGGTAGACGTTCGGGAACTGACGTTGTGCCGATAACAAACGCTATTGTCCTAGGATGTTTGTTGCCTGTGTTTCCCTTTATGCTCGTTACACATTGAACGATGTTACACGATATATACCTTCCTATCGGCGGCGTGCGTCTCTATGTGCTGTCGTGTTCGCTTTCGTGTCTCTCGTCAATTTGCAACGTTTGGTTTCGGATCCGATCAATCATTCGCGAGCTTTTTAAAAGAATCGGTAGATGTGCAGGCCTCAAGAGCCACCGAGGCCAGAACTCGATATTCCGGGGCTCCCGGTAAAATTGCTCCGGTCTAATAGCCTTTCTATCTGTTTATCTATCTTTTTTTCTGTCATTTCCTCTTTCCGTCTATACTCGGCAGGAAATACGAGAGAAAAGCAATGTCAATTTCTTCAACACAACACACACACACACACATACGGTAGAGACACGTAATATCTGTGCATATATTCTATATTTACAAATGTTTTTTTTTTGTCACACATTACATGCAGTGTCTTATATCTTGACCGCTGTCACACAGTACACGCACACACACACACAAAACACTTATGCGTAGTCATTTACGCGTAAAAAGCTCCCTTAAGGTTGTGTGTTGCACATTCACCGGATAGATCCATGCCTGCTGTCAACCCTGAGAGTGGGTAAGTGGCCGTGTATACCTCGTGGTGGGAGACTGGTTTAGCGGACGATTACTTTCCAGACGATATAGTTTTACTGTTAGAGAACTTAGTATCCGATGAGTGTTGGAAATAAGTCGATCGTGTGTGCGGGGTGTCGGGTTAAGTGTATTGATCCTGCACTGACTGAAGACGAGACGGTACGTTTTCTCTTTGGCTGTTTGTTTCTCGTAGTTTTTTTTTTTTTTTTTTTATTATTATTATTATACACAACGGAATTTAATGTAAAATTCTTGTTAGCCGGTAAATTAGCATGTAGATAGCTTGTAGATATATATTTCTCCATTGTTCTCTTCCCTGATTGTATAGAAGTAGAACTAGATCAACCGACCTCCATCACCCCCGACGATCGATAAGGTTTGCACATATATACACATTCAAGGAATGCGTCGTAGAGGCTCGCTTTCGTATTACGATCATCGTTTTTCAAGGTTCATTCATTGATTATAGAATCGTGTAACTACATAACGTCGAAGATGCGCACGAGGGCGTTAAAGAAACACAAAGATGTGCGTTTTTAATTACAACATTGACGATTTTACGCTGACAGTTTTGAAAATTGATGCACTTGTCAATTTACATACGTATATATGTAGACTCTGCTCTCATGCATTGTAAAGACACGAAGTCTTATACAGTCTGTCGCGCGACAATTGACTGACAGCAGAAAAAAAAAATCGCAAAATTAAAAAACAAAAAAAGTTGAAGCTTTTATCAGCCGTGCGAATCTACGATAACTAGGCTGTTATGTCACCGAATGTGCTTTCACATGACTTTGATTAAATATATCGTAGATGCATACATGTTTCATTGATATCCTTTATTTCGACCGTGTAGTATGTTATTACCCTTGACGTTTTTACTATCTATTTTTTGAAAACATCAATTTGAACGCTTGTGAGGAAAAGAAATATACTTTTCACTACTGCATAATTAGATAATTACTCTTCCTAGACTGATGATGTAGACTTTAATAGCTTCTCCATACGCGTTGATTTTTTATACATCGATTCGACGATCGCGTATCTCAAATGAACACGATTTTATTGTTTACATAATTCACAGTTTTACTTTTCCGCTCTATTCCGTACTTTATTCGAACATATGCGGGAGAGCAATTTCGATCTTGCTATTATCGCTTCATGACCAAATCGCCCTTGTCCGATGTACACGCATATTCTCCTGTTTACTCGAATCAAACCACTACAGGACGAAGCGACAAATCCGGCACAAAACAGATCATCTCGATGCGATTTTTAGGTCCACGAGGCGGACGCGTGTTTGGTACTGGCGAACAAGTACTGCCAGGATCCGGACGCGGAGGACGCGGCGAACATCATGCGCGTCATCTCCATCAAGAACTATTCGGACGACATTCGCGTTATCATTCAATTAATGCAGTATCACAACAAGGTAACAGACCGCTTAAGAGAGAGCGCAATTTAATAAGTTTACATTTTTAATAAGATTTCTATCAAATGTGCATTGCATCGCAAATTAATATTCCCCAAGTTCGATTTATCTTTCATTTTTCTGCGTGTCTTCTCTTCAAAGGATACGTTTTTTCTTCGCAACCATATATTTCTTTCGATGTTTATGTTTGTTTTTTTTTTTTTTTTTTATTCTGCCAACCGAATTACCTTTGTTTTCAGGCCTACTTACTAAACATTCCATCGTGGGACTGGAAGCAGGGGGACGACGTCATATGTCTGGCGGAGCTGAAACTGGGTTTCATCGCGCAGTCCTGCCTTGCGCCCGGCTTCAGCACAATGATGGCCAATCTCTTTGCCATGCGTTCCTTCAAGACGGTCAGTAAATCGATCGTTTCTCCGGCAGTTCGCCTGCCGTTTTTCCTCTCTACTCTATGCATGTCTGAACGCAGTTCCTCGTATAGGTATATTTGTTACGATCAGGCTGTTCACAGTGATCGCGTAAAAAAAGAAAAAAAAACAGAAAAAAAATCAACCAGTCTCGTAACGATCTCAAACCGTCGTATCCTTTCGCGAAATCGTACTTGCGATCACTCGGATCCGAGCACACATTTCAGGCAGATATTCGTTTCTCTTGTAAGATTAGTTCTTTGCTGAGTCGAGTCTTTCTCGCGAATATATCGCTGTTCTCTTGCACCCTATTTACACCATCGCGCGGTGTAAATCGGAAGAGAAAACGGGATCGGGAGCGATTTGAGAATCCCGTCACTTTCCGCGTCACTTCTCCGGGCGTGTTATATTCGGGCACACGAGAGCATCTCTCACTGTGGACAAACGCGCACAATCCGTACATGCATAGGAGCGTGTGTGATTTAGAAATGGTTGGTTGATTGGTACCAGTCGCCCGATATGCAGGCTTGGCAGAATGACTACCTGCGTGGAACCGGAATGGAGATGTACACCGAGACACTGAGCCCTACCTTCATTGGAATGCCCTTTGCGAAAGCCACTGAGTAAGTCGGTCCACGGACCAATCCAACATCCAGCCAGATACGCGCATATCTGATTCAAGAGACGGGACATTACGCGCGCGTACATTTCTTTCGTACATACATATATCCGACACGCGGCTGATCCGCCCTTGCGTGTTTAGACTCGTGTTTGCACGAGTAATCTGCAACCCCTCTGTGCTCTCCCTCGCCTCTCGTCACATCGATGACGCGACGGTGCTTCTTGCCGCACGCGGCAAGCTCGAGAGAGACCGTACGTACTCGATATACAAACCGCTGATTCCGTGTCGATACATAATATTGCAGCGCGCGCGTGATTATTTTTAATTCACACGCTTCTTCGGTGCCAGTGTGACGTAGCGAACACGTGGCGCGAGCGATCGATTTCGTCGGAACGGAGAGGAAATGTAGGGGGAGAATATACTCGCGGTCTTTCGCTATTTTTACTAACTTTTTGCGTTGCACGTCGCGCTTTTATGCCGCAGGGGGATACAAAATTAGAAACTTAAATAAGATCATTTTTTCGCGTAAAAGAGAGAAAAGAGAGTCGAGAGTCTTTTTTTTTGTCGTCTCTCTACAGTGGATTTTGTTACTTTATTCTTTTGACGACGATTAAACAATGTGAAAAAGATAAGATGATCTCGAGTGTTTGTATTTCACGTCTCGCGCTAATGTCGCGATTATGTTAACAGAGTCGCTCGAAAAAGTCCATGGTCTCTTGAATCGGAGGGAAAAAAAAAATAAAAAAAGATGAGAAGCTTCGCCTCGCCTATGTCTCTCACTACGCTCCACTCCGCTATATATACATATATATTATATATATATATATACGTAAACGTATATACGTGTATATACACATATACATACGTGACGCCTCCGCGAACAATATATATATGTGTATATTACGACATAATACATGAACGTGTCTGGTATATATTGTACAAAACCATATATCTGTGCTACACCTAATCGATGTAAACCACCCCTTCATCGCTTCAGTAACGTATCTGTATTTTCACCCTATACTCTCTGCAACTGATATATTATACATGTAACTCTGAAAAGACTTTTGTACTAATGACATCTCTCGAAATTAACAGTAATCGAAACGGGAAGGAGAAACGACTGAGACGCGATTCGATCTAAGTTATCGAATTCGCGGTGGCCATCCGGTCAGCCTTAATTCTTGTTACGGAGTTTCGTGTGGCGCGGACCACGAAACTTCCACGTAACACTCGGGTAAATATGGGGGTATACAGAACCCTACATTTCGCTAACGCTGGAGTTGCCGGATTCATAGAGCGATCCTTTGAGCTGAGTTTTGTTGCTAATTCCGCCGTGTTTGCGTTGGTTACCTAAGAGAGATGTTCTCTGACCGACGTACGAATGTCCAATTCTCATTTTCGGTCTCTGCACAGAGATTTCAATTCACGGACGGAGACGAAAAATAAAATCTCTTTGAAAAGATGTTGTTCGAAACAAATAGAAACGCAATATTTAAAAAAACACAATATTTTTATTATCTCGGCAAAAAATTGCCAAGATAATAATACGGTGAGTGAAATATTCAACTATGAATCCGGAGCACTCATTATAATTTTATCTTGAAAATTAACTCGGAAAAAATCGATCAAAAACGCGTTCTCGTCGTTTCTCGTGTCAACGAAAGAGCCGCTCTTAGCAGACTTTCGAGTTCTATTGTGTACCTGCGAAGGAATCAGCGCAATCGAAGAACTCGTGCGCGAACACGACGTTTCCAAGCGCTCCAACCCGGAGGAAGGAAAATGCGAGAATGGCCTTCGATCAATCGATGAATCGCTGAGATTGATAGGAGCGGGTGTGGGCTAGAATTTGGACGAGATCGAGTGTGTGCACTTTGGTATGCACGCGCGACTGAGCAAGTGCATGTGTGCGTGTGTGTAATGCGCAAGTGGCTCCTGGAATTTGATCATTACCGTCGGTCGTTCGTTTCGCGACGATGATAATAACTCTTACCTCGGTCGTTCGCCGTAATTGCGAAATGCATCATCGTGCACGATCGTCGTTGCGTCGACACGATGCGGACTGCGGCGCTTATGCGCATTCGGGCGTTTTCCGGCCTACATTTCGCCCACCCTTCTAGAAACACTCAAGACATATTTCACTAGAGGCGTTTAAAATGTTGTCTTCCAGGTGCTCTTGCGTCGTCCGGACTTGAGAACTTCTACTGGTCCAAGTAGAAGACATTCCTTAATCAGACTTTTTTACAGAGCTCTTTGTTTGAGGAGCGAGATTAGCGTCGCGCACTGCGTTAGTGTGCATTTTTTTTTCAGACGAAAGCGCATCGATATAAACAAAATTGCGTTTTTTTTTCTTTTTTTCTTTTTTTTTTTTACAAAACGAAATGCGTCCCGTTCCTCCGCGAAGAGTAGCAGCTCTCACAAATTTTTTCACACAGCTGATACTCTTCGTCGCGAGGAACGAGAAGGACTCGCGCGTTCACGTAACGGTGGATGATGAAAGTATGATGACGTGCGGCCTGGTTGGTTGGTGTTTCAGTCGCCGGACACACAGGCGTGGCAGAATGATTACCTGCAGGGCACGGGCTGCGAGATGTACACGGAAACCCTCTCCCCGTCCTTTACCGGGATGACATTTCCCCAAGCCAGCGAGTAAGTTCTCGCTGTCAACGGCTGTCACACACGTAACCATTACCGACAACAAGACAACGTCAGTCACGCGAACACACACTGAACACGTTACACGTTACATGAAATTGACAACCATACGGACCCATTCGTACGAATGAAAAAAAAAAAAAAAAAAAAAAAAAAAAAAAAGTCACAAATTTCTTTTCTGTCTTTCTTTCACTCTTTTTCTCTCTCTCTCTACTTTTACGTCTATATTTATATTTGCCTTTTATATCTTCGTCTCACAAATTATTTAAATACACTAAACAGAGTCCCGATACCGAGACATACATATATATGTATCTACATTACATTTTACATATCTAATATATCTATATATACTTGAGAACGTATATACATCGCCCCTCACCTCGATCTTTTTAGTCTCTGAACGATTTTCTTTAACTTATTAGTCTCTATTACATATATACGTCTTTGTCTACTATTTTTATCTTTCTTTTTTTTTTGTTTGGATTTTGCGTAGAGTAGTTCAGTTTTTGAGCTGTACGAGTCTATTATTTCTCTCTTTCGTTCTTTTGTTTTTCTTTTTCTTTCGAACGAAACCCCAGCCTATAATTTTTTCCGGCCATTTTCTCTCGTGCTGCTCGAAATTTCTGCACAGACCTTTGTGAATTGCGTAGAAATGAAGTAGAGATACGAGATATCGCGGACGAATGCGGACCCTCTCCGTCGCGGTAGGCAAAAGTTGCGGTCGATCGCGTTCGGTATAATTGAGACCGCCTGATTGGCAACGAGGGAATCGGAAACAAAAGTGTTTTAAACGTTCGACCTCGGAAATTGCTGGAAATACGGAGGGCGCACGCGATTCGCGTGTGCGAACGACAGCGCGTGATTCCGAAAACGTTATATCGGGCGAACGACATGACGACCGTGTCGGGACCGCCGAACCGTGGTGTCTCTCTGTATTCCAAACATCGTTTTGCAGAACAATTGATATCGGGATTGGAAACTGCGCGTGGCTTAATCCTTTCACAGCTCGATTCGTTTACCGCGACCCGTGCGAGTCTTCCCCTGCGTTTTTTTAAAAGGATTTTTCTTGCCTTTTTTCTTTTATTCCGTTAGTGTTCACGTCTGCGTTAAATGTTTCTGACATGTGTTTTAAATTCTAAAAGAACGCATTTTCCCGAGGAAAATTAAAAACGATGTCGGAAACAATAAAGTTAATTTTTTTTACATCAACTTTTTCTTTAATCGGATATTTATCATTGTGGTTTTTTTAAAACGTTGATTGTGCAATATTTGAAATTAAGTCGTTGCGGAGAAAGCAATTAGAGAACTCGTAACGTTCGTGTATGTTAAATGTCACACGAAAATGACTCGATTTTGTCGGCCTTGAACGTTTTAATCTTAAATCGACGCGGGCACGACATATCCGCGGCATATAACGTGACCGGCAGTCATTCTGAGTTCTCTAATTACTTGCGAACAGACGACCGCGTGCACAATATATCCGCATTCGTCCCGGTAAATCGTGCATCCCGCTTCGATTACATCACAGTTTTTTTGCGGCGCAACGTGAGACGAAATGAGAAAGAACCGCGCGCGCGCGCGCATTATTGTGAGAAATCGATCGAAAGACGTGCGATTTTTGATTGACAGAAACAGTTTTCTGTCAGAGAGAAAATTCTTTTTTCGAGGGAATTTTAAACACAGACTCTTTTTTTGACGAAACATAAACGGGCAAGATTTTTGTCAATTGTTTTTTTTTTTTTCGAGTCAATAACGTCCGTATCCTTGTCATGGTGTGTGTTCTCTTAGATGTAGCGTTCTAATCTTCTCTTAACAAAACGCGTTCTTTGTACACGCATGCCTGCTGCTCTTTTTTTTTTTTTTTTCTTACCAATGTATACAAGTATGTGGAAATACTGATTCTCGTAACACAGGTAGAAAAGTGTACGGGTGGATATTGATCGTGGCTGCCGATTGAACAGTAAATATTGTATTAGAACGCACTGTTTCGTTTAACAGACTTTAATATCGAGCTCGCAGTTTCTGTCTTGGCGAAAGTTATCCGGCGGGGGGAGTAACATCATGTAAACGTGGGTGTCGCGCTTCTTGCGAACACTAATAACGTTCTGTAGATAACTGCTCGCTGATACTGGGACACACGCACACACAAAGAATTTGTTGTTGTTGTATATGTATAGTTGCGTATGTACATTCAAATTTGATCACATGGTGATCTCATACAAATATATACGCTGCATATATGTATGAAACACATAATAGATATATGCAGAGTGTATATGTGAAAAAATGCTTACAATGTGTATAATTAAAAACATTATTTTGTGTATTTTATATAATAACAAGTGTCTGTTTGAATGTTATTTGAGTGGGAACGATCGGAATATATGTAAGCATTTACGAGGAAGAGACATATACGATTTTGTTTTATCGATTATGGATATAAATAAAAAAAACTTTTAAATGTCGTTAAAATAAAATTTCACACACTGGAACACGCACACACACATAGTAAAAATATACAATATTTATACTGTCCTATATCGATATATTGTTGCTACACGTGTTACCGTGATGTCTCACGACAAAATTGTCTTACATTCAAGAGAACCGTGAAATTTTCAAGGAAACGAAGTAAACGCATTTGTTTTATTAATAATCCTTTCTCAGCCGTCTGAATATTGCACCGTATAATTTGCCTATTTACCATCGACCTGCATCGCGCCGATCTTCGATTTTTCAATTTTTGCTGTAATTTTCGAGATCGGTGAATTGCGGTCGCTATCTCTCCGCGAGTTATTTAGAATATAGAAAATAGCTATGTCGAATTCTTCGACTTTTCTCTTTTATTTATGCGCACACTTGGATTGTCGCCATTTGATTTGCGTGTATGAGAAATCTATTTGTAAGAAGTGACTTTATATACACATATATTTATTAGATATTTATTAGATATTTATTAGATATTATAAATATACATATAAAAATACTTTTTCTCTCTCTCTATGTACATCGTATACAATTGTATACATATAAAAATGCTTTGTCGAACGTCAGCTAATCCGTAGGATTCTTACACGGAAACGCAATTGGACCTCTCCCGAATATCTTCTGGGACTTTGAAATAGATTAAGAAAACTTAGAGAGCGTATAATAGATAGAAAAAAAAACTCTGTTTTTTTTCGATCTATCTTGGCATGTTTCGGCTCGTATTATTATTAGATAAGTAATGATTCGTTTACGTAAATTACTCTCCTGCATGATTGCTTGAAGTTACTTCATCGATGTATGTATTGTGCATCGCTTGCGTAATTGCTCAATGTTATCACCGAGGTGGTATAACGAAGGCGTTGATATATACACAATTAGATGGAAGTAGAATTCAGTTTGTCTTAGATAAAAGTAATTAATACGTAAATTGTGTGCGATCAACGTCCTGTTACACTGTGGGTGAACACACGTATCTTGTTATCTAACACGTATTACTCGAGATGAACGAAGGACATAAAGTATTAAACACAATGATGTCGAATAAACGCGAAAAATACATCGTATATACGTAGTCAGTTTTTATTTGCCGTGTTTCAAGCATGAAAATTAAAAAAAATACTTTATGTGCTATCCGTTTGCATTCAACGCATTTTGCGGTACAAACAATGAAACTTGAATTTGCATGCAGATACTTTTTATATAGACTTAAGAGAATAATGCGCATATATTTGCTTCAAACAAAATTGAAACAAAAATTGCTTAACGTAAAAAGAAACACGAATTTAAGTTTCATTGTTCGTTTAACGCATAATGATACTGAGTTGTTTTCAACTTGTTACGTGATTCTGAAATTTTATTCTTTCTTTGCAATTTAGTTTACGCGGATTTACTTTTAATTTAAAATATTATTACATTTTATATTCGCACATTTTATACATAGTTTTTTATTCACACAACTCATTATCTCTGCAGTTAACTTGCTTAATCACAATCAATAATCATATTTTTTTGTGATAAAATATTTTGTCACGTTCGTAAATGTGTAAAAACGAGCAAAGTGTACGCAGACTTTCTGTTAGCTTTAAATAATACTCAAAATATGATATGTTCTTGCGAGGCATCGAATATTACGCATGACTTCGTCGTAGGTTGTGCTTCACGAAACTGAAGCTCCTGCTACTGGCGATCGAGATAAAGGGCGAAGGAGGCTCCGACAGTAAGATCTCGATTAACCCACGTGGTGCCAAGATCGCTGCAAATACTCAGGGATTCTTCATTGCTCAATCTGCTGACGAAGTGAAGCGGTAAGAACGGCCGAACATTCCAATGAAACATGTCATTATTCTATATTTCTCTTTATTCACACCCCGTTTTTTAATTTGATCTCCTCACAGCACGTTTCCGCGATCAGATATTATTTTTTGAAATTTCCTATACGAAAAATTAACTTTTCTTCTCTGTGTTTTTTATTTTGCAGAGCGTGGTTCTATTGCAAAGCATGCCACGAGGATATTAAAGACGAGACTCTGATCAAGAAGTGCAAGTGCAAAAATTGTAAGTCTTTCTAACCCAGTGATCCTTATAAAAAAAAAAAAAAACAGCCTTTTTCTCGATTCTTGCCAAATTTTCTGCTGTAAACGATATATATCCGATATTTTCTCTTACCGGTTTTACATACATATATACTTATATCTATGTATTCTAGTCATGTAACTGTACACAGATGTACATAGAACGCGCTCGATATATCTGATCGGTGGTGAATAACATATTGCGAGTCGCACGCGCGCGGCGGTTTCCGTTACATTTCTCTTTCTCTCTTCTCTTCTCTCTCTCTCTTTCTTTTTTTCTCAATCCGTCAATCGAGATATTTTTCGACGGAGTGTTGCAATTTGCCACCGGTGTGACTCGCAAAATCATATAAAACGATTTTCTCCCGATACGTATATAAAATAATAAACGTACAAACGCGAGCGGATCGCGTAGAAAAAGCTCTCTTTATCTCCGACCCCCCCCTACCCCCAGGCTCACCTCACCCGGTTTTTTTGGCCGGCTCACCCTTATTTTGCCCTTTGTCCGTTTGAGAGCGATAACAAGTAATAAACTGCGAATATGATTAACGAAGTGACATGGTTATGACCATCCTATTGTGGTATATGATCTAGTGGGGCAGCAGCAGCGCTCCTGGGGCCGGGACTTAGGTAACGTCTCACACAAAACTCGTTCGTTAAGTCTGATACTTTACTATCATCTGTGACACTATCTATCTCTCTCTTTCTCTCTTTCTCTCTTTCTCTCTCTCTCTCTCTCTCTGTCTATTTTTTTTAACGCCTTGATTTTATAATCTTCTTGCCCTTTTTAATATACGATTTCTGGCTCTTGACCCCTTTGAACCCTGTCTCTCTCATTCGCTCAACATCAACTAAACGACTCTGCTACTCATCGCCATTTTGAGTGTTTCTACTTGTTCTTGCCTTTCTGTATACTTTTCTGCATTTTTGTATTGAAACTCTGACTGTTTCGCGCCTCTTTGAGAATTTTCTGCCCTTCTCTGTTTCAATTTTTTTCTTTTTTATCTCCCACCCCCTTTCTACTTCTCTCTCTTTGTACTTTTTCTCTTTCTCTCTCTATCTATCTCTCTCTCTTTGTGTCCTATCGATACATACACGCCTCTAACATTGATCAATCTCTTGCAAGCCAAGGTGATCATTATGAGGATGATTATCTTAATGACGATAATGATCGATATATGACGATGATTGCATCTTTTAATTCTCTATTGCAAGACACAATCCCCAAGGCGATGCTATACAATCGGGTGTTTCTTCGATTTTCATGTCGCTTAAAAGAAAAAATAAAACAAAAGTTGCACGCATATTTTTCCAAATTGCGATATATCAATAAAAAAAAAAAAGCCCATCGGAAGAACGAGCGTATTGCCGCGCGATTCTAACGGAAAATTCATATCGCATATTTAAATCGAAACGGATACAATTGCTTTTTGTAACGCACGTTGATTCATTCAATTCGCCGCGCGAAAATTTGTACGCTCGCGCTCTTGGTCGCGCGAGATAAGCGATGTGAAAAATGAAGTACCGAGTCAACACGTAATTCCCGATAGTCCAGTCAGTTGGCGCATGTCCACCTGACCGAGAACGAAAACTAGTCTGCACTGAACTATAGTGTGTGCCCCTCTCTCGCTCGCCTCGCATGCATGACTAGCTCCCGGATTCGGATCTGTTTTACGCCGTACTGGTAATAACAACAGCTTCTTTCTCTCAATTAACACACTGTGAACTCTAACACCGCCCTCTTTACCTCTCTTTCTCTTTCTCACTCTTCTTTTCCGAAACTTTTCTTCAGTCGTGTATCAACACACTCTCTCTCTGTCTCTCTTATTTTTCTTTTTTTTCTCTTCATTCTCTCTCTCAGCGTGCTAGCTGTGCCTCATCGACGAGATCTCGATCGGTCGGCGATCGAGATCGACGCGATCCACGTATAAGCATTTTTGTCCGCGCGCGATTCTCACGTTTCACCAACCGTTTTTCTCGTTGTCTCGAATTTTGCCGTGAGAGATTGGGATCGCTCGGTGGTGCGTCGACGACAGGAGCATTTCCGTCCGTTTCACGAACGAATGAACGACGAGACGACGCCGCATTGTGCCGGTCGTCCGTTCAGACACATCGGGGGGCATTAGAGACCACGGAGTCTCGACCTCTCACTCCTCCTTTCTCAATCCCGACAATTCCGTTCATGTCACGCGCGACATACCGTATCGAGGCGTTACACTACTAGTACACAAGCCACGTAACACAAGCCATAGCCACATGATTCTCTCTCTCTCTCTCTCCTCTCTCTCTCTCCTCTCTCTTTCTCTTTCTCTCTCTCTTCCCGAACGGGAAGACTTACCGCTCAACCATCACACAATCAGTCCGTGTCTATATACAGGACCGGAAATACCCTAAACCCTGGGCAATCAACGTTTCCCGGTACTCGGTGTTCCCCTCGAGTACCGGGCGATCTGAAATGTCGATCAAATTGCAACCGCAGTGTTAATCCGATTTTAGGTTTTCGGGGAAAATCCGTCGATTGATGAGGAATAGCCGGAGGTAAACTTGCGACGAACCGAGCTTAATTTACGTTTTACAGCGTTGCGTTACGCATTATTCTGGATGTGTCCCGTTTGTCATATATAAATATACGTTATTGTGACTAATATATTGCCGTGTGCGAATTCGTACGTGGACCGAACGCGGCAATTTTCATTTCCGTCGTCGTTTTTTGTTTTGACTCGCATAATTGCACGAGATCAATCGGAATACGAACTCTCGAACGGTATGTTAATTTATTGAAATCTGTCGTAGCGCGCTGGTAAATATGTTTTTTTTTCCTTTTTTTTTTTTGTATCGAGTGTATTTACATTCGCGATACATGAAAACATTTGCAATTCCATTCGCGCACACGTACACATACGAATTCCGCCAAAGTTGTGTTATTAAAAAAATCGTACACGTCGTGAACGCAGAGAGATATTCACGTTTTTATCCCTCCTGTATACACACATCGTGTACTACTGTTTGTTCATTTTTAAACCCGGGGTCGGTCGCTGTGGATGCTTGCAGATGTTGGGATGATGATGATGCAGACCGGCATGGTGAAGGGAAACACTGCCTACAGCAGTTACCTCGACGGTACGCCCGCGACTTTCTCCTTTTGTCCCATAAAACTGTCCTTTATCCTATAAAAAAAAACCACGTCCACCTGTCGCAGTTGCTGCGACACTTTGTCAGCGTGAACAAGCACACGGATCGATTCTGCTTTTAATTGACAAAATTCTTCTTTTGTCGTCATTAATTAATGATATAAAAAATACATGTATCCGTTATTCTGACAAAGTGCGTTCTGCCGGACTCATAATTTTTCTCGCCCGTTTCCTATACCTGAAACTGTCGCGATAGAACTGCACATGTGACGCAAATGCATGACTTAAATATATACATCACGTATCACTTCGCGATACATTGCGAAAAATACGACGCCCGGCAGAGCCAGGTCGACCCTCTCCCGATATGTAACGAGGTAAGATGGCGTAAGTGATACTAACTATGCATTGGTCAGACCGCGCGGCGGACTATTCGTCTTCACTTACCACGTGCACTTACACCACAGTACCCGTATTTGTTCGATGCTCTCCCCCCCACTTGATTCGTTCGATTACGTATATACTACATATTTATCGTTGAGCTTTCGCTAGAGCTGGTGGTATTTACATGAATGAATTTTATCGAAAGCATCGTTCTCTGATATATTTTACATACAGCAGCATATAACAATTTTTAACAGTAGCACTAAAACGTTGCTGGCCGCTTCCTCTCTCCTTCGACACCTAGGACTCCCGGGGGATTTCGAAGTAACCAAGCACGCCGATTGGACAAGCGGACATCGCAAATTGATTAATTTATATTTTGCATAACGTTTAGCTTTTGGTCTAGCGTATCACACGAATTTGTATATCGATATGTGGTCTCGCTTATCGCGCGCAGATAAACGCATTTCTCTTTGCACGTTGCCGAGCCCGTGCATTTTATTGTGTCCTCACGTTCAAATGGCTGTCACCACCTAAAACACCAAATCGAGACGAGTTTGCTCATATTCGTATTTTCAGGCTTGCTAACGATTATCGTTATTTAACTTGTTGTTTCAGTGTGCTTACGTGGAGTATTATTGATAATTTAACTTTGTTGCGTGCCAGTTTCAAATTATCGCGCAATATATCGGTTTATTCATATCGCGCGCAGCATAATGTTCACTCTCTCTCTCTCTCTTCTTTCGCCCCGAACCGCCATTGTTGCGTCAAATAATCGGCACGATTTGAAACTGGGACGCCAACGTTTTTGTAGGTGTATGTATACATAGTGCATATATATACATAAGGTTGCCCAATATCATATATTTTGAACGTACCTACACTTCTTCTTGTAACGTAAATTAAGCGCAATCGACAGTATTACTTTAGGTCACCTTATATATGTATATCTATTATGTAAAAATATGCATTGGTTTTTGCACAGATCAAACGTTCTTCGTGAGATAAATATTTATTTATTTCTCTCTCGCTTATCGAGAAATTACGCGAGACTTGAATTTAATGCGCAAATATTAGTAAAAATGTGAAAAAAAAGCATTGAAATATTCCCGAAGAACGTTTTGTTATTATATTTGCATAATAACTATAATTAATCATTGTGAAATGAAGCTTCACTTCAGCAACTTTTTGTATTATTTTGATCTATAACGCCAATTGCAGTGTAAATTAAAAAAGTAGATTATTAATTACAAAAGTTCTTATTTTTTTTTTACTGCCATGTTTTCGCGAGTATGCGTTTTCTTCTACAAGTTGAATTTTCATATATTTCTTATATTCTAAATTTTATCATGTATTATAGTTGCTATATGAATATAAGCAATTTGCAGTTTTGACTGCATTCTGATTACATATCTTTTTCTTATTCTTGTGTAACGTGAAATTAATTTAACAACTATAGGAAACAATCTATCAGAAATGCGTTATTAAATAAACGATATCGATCTTTTATGTTCATGCACGTGTAATTCCGTTTCCGTGATATAGTTTCAATGTCGCTAAGTGCGGGTGATTAATTGGATTCAGCACGCAACCAGAAAAAGCACCAAGACGTAAGCTTACCATGAGCTTATACAGCTTACAGGGACGATGATAATCGATGCCCAGGGTTTATCGAACACATCGGCTAAAAATACTTCATTCCCCCCTTCACATATCGAGCATATTCGACACCACTCGCCACCAACATCACAACAATAACAGCGACACTCTCTTTCTCTCTCTTTCTGTCTCTCCCTCTCTCTGCGACCGATATTGATTTCTGAGAAAACGTTTTTTCAATACGAGGTATTCCTGAATATGAAGTTTTAACCGCACACACACACATACACACATACGCACACCACACAACGCCGCAGATATATAATCTCTTATATATGTTACGACCCTCACACCGTAGGCCGAAGTAAATTATGCAATGGTTCTAACATCAGTGTGTTAATAATAAATCTCTCTATCGAAGGTCACGTTGCAATGAACCGCGGTTTCGGAAACGAATCGGGAATGTATATTTTTGCGATCTGTTAAATTTACATACATAAATCGAATCTCGACAGATTTTTTTTCGCGATTTATTTTGATTTCAGACAATTTTTTAAAATTATTTTTTTATGTATTCTAGACACACGTCTAAGTTCGTATTAAACATAAGTTAAAAATTTATAATTTGAAAGTTTTAAATTAAATATTACTTGGAAAAGTCAGATCGAGTGAAGAAAATTCAGAGAGGAGATATGGACGTTTTCTAACATCCTTATCTTCACGAGCTTCAAGATCAGACACTCGCACTGAATACTAAACGTGACATATCGATCGGGACCACGGATTTAGACCCCTACACCCGTTGAGACCCCCGCATCTAGGTTGACATTGTTTTGGTGTGACAACTAACAGCTCTGGTTCTCCTCCCTTCGGGCAGTGGCCACATTCCGGAAAGGCGTTCGGGCTGTTCAAATGGTTGGAAGAGCAAGTACGTATCCCCCGTGTATAGACTGTGTACCAAGTGTAATGTTTTTATTTTATTTTTTTTATCTTTTTTATTTTTTTATTTTTTTTATCTTAATCCCGATGCAGAAATTTATGAACGGGGTGTGATTACAAAAGAAGGAAAACGAAAAACCTCGAACGGCATGGCCTTTAATTTGATAGAAACGTCATTGTTAAAAACCTTAAACATTTATGAACGTATGATAGATAGAAATAGAAAACTAATAAGTGCAAAATTGTTATTTATTTGTGTAATTTAAATCTAATTGTTTGTAGTTTTACAGTAACGTAAAACTTTGTTACATCATTATTCGGATTGTTATTAGTTTCTATCGCGGGAGAATAATTAAGATTTAAAGGTCATGTCTGTATGAGACAATTCTATAATTAAATCATTCAATTGACGAGTATACAAAACAAAATTTTTGCTCTGTGTCTTTAAGTAATTTAATGACAAGGCCTTGATGATTACAATATATGTGTGTGTGCTCTCTCTTCCTTTTTCTTCTTATAACAATTATGTTTTAACATACAAATTAATAAACTCCATCATCTATGTTTTTATTTTTTTTTGTAACTTTTTTTTTTTATCAAGGCCTCTTTCGTCTACAAATTGTTTTGCGATAAACGACAAATTAAAAAGAAAAGTTACTGTCTACATCTGCAAGAAGACTAGCACAACGTATGATTACCGTGTAGAGATTTTGTTTTGTCATTCTAGATATTCACACCATTAATTGGCTTATGTTTTTCCCGGCAAATTGTTAATTAATAATTGATAAGGAAAACGTAACGTCGTTGTGCTAATCTGCCAAAGTTCGTTCGGATTGATAAGTGGTTCCAGCGTAGAACGTCGTTAGTGTTTGAGTCCCTATTTTTGGTGTGGTGTTCTTAAATATTTTGCAACCGAGATTTACACTATCTCTCAGTGTCGTTTTGAATGTAGTTTTTTTTTCTTGAAAGTGTGTCAGTGTTACTTAATGGTTTAATTGTTGTGAGAGTGACTCATGAAAATTAATTTAATTCGATTGAGAACCGGCGTTATGTGACTGTCTTATACAAACTTCATATCCAATTAACCTTTGCATCGGTGTTCGATATCTATAATAACTCGACGTGTAATTAGAAATATATACTTTAGACTTAGACCTTTTATTTATTACGTGGATTTTTACTCGCGTTCTGTGACAACTTGATCATTGAATACCGAAGAATCCCGTAACGTTGTTGTAGTCTAACACTTGCTTCGGTATTTCTCATAATTTCATTTTCTCAACGTCATACAACAATTATAAATATTATCACTAATTGGTAAATGGAATACCTGTATGTTAAAAAAAAAAAAAAAAAACAATTCGCAGAACACTCGTTGACAACTCGCGGCGTTAACGTCACGAAGCCATAACGATGATGTTCATTCGCGTTGTCTCGCAATCGGATGAGTGTTATTTACGTATTGTACTGCAATAACACACGCGCGCGTCAACGAGCGTTTTGTGCTAAAAAAAAAACAAAAACTCACACACACATTGGCTATCGGAACAGCTTCGCGAAAATTCGTTCACCAAGCGCGCGCGCGAAAAGATCGATGAAACGCTGGCGACCGCCTGTTACTCCGATCGCCATGCCACTTTTTTTTTTCTTCTTTTCGGAAGCAGATCGGTGTTTGCCGGCTGTATGAGCACCAAGTCTTTACGATGTTTTAGCTAGACGTGAGCGATGCGCGCGTAAGTGAAGTAATAAAACAGACGTCAACTTGATTTAACACACTCAAAACTTTTTCGTCACTTGTCGTCATCACTTGCATCGCTCATTTGAGAGCCACCCATTTGAGAAACATCACAATCACATTGCATTAAGTGTCAAAAAGTACTCCACACCACACACGTATACACACATGTAAATTCACATATTTGCGCGATACAGCATATTACACGCCTTTCACATACACAAACATGTACGCGCGCGCACGGGCTCACGACACGAGATCCGCAAGCCAAGACTCTTTTAACTAACTCTCTGTATATGTGTCTATCTGTCCGAAACTATCTTCTCTTCGTCCTCCTCTACTACCGCATAGGTGAAGACCTCTCGTACTACGCAAGTAAGTCCAGCCAAAGCGCGGGTGTATATTGTAACGTTTCTTTACATATATACATATATATATATACATATGCATCTCTACTTCTTTGTACATACAACATGTTGTTCCACGCCAGCCGCGGCCGCGTTCATGAAGCGAACGCGCAATTTAGAATAATATCTGCGAGAAACGCACGCATCACGCGTTGCAATGCGTTTTCGTAGAAAAGCGTAGGCTAAAAACAAAACGCGAGACGTACTATCGAGTTTTACAGAGCAGTAACAACCAAGCTGTAACCACCACCGCAGGCGCTACTGCCCGATAAAGCGTACCACCTTTTGCACGTTTACTTCGAACATACATTCCGCTTGATCTATCCCTCATTTTCCAATCCGCTTGATCCTACGAGCAAACAGATCGAACGAGACCGATCGGGTTGCATAATGGAACCGATTGCGTTTTGATCAAACACATTTTTCTCGAACGCGATATATGTAGAATGCGGAGAGCGCTTCATATCGAGTCGCGAAAAGTAGACTATTATACGATTTTATGAAAAATTCTGCAAATTTTATACGACATTTGCTTCGAGTTAAAATAAGGAAAGAGAGAAACGTGGTGAAATAACACCGCAAAGAGAAGGATATTTCTCTTTGTGATATTTTACGATTTGTTCCTTTGAAGTATAGTGTTTTTCGCGTTGTACGTACAAGAATGTGTTTTCATATTTCGTCGAGCGCGAGATACGTTTTATCGCGTAACTCGATTTATCGATTGGAGTTCGTTCTTCCTCTCTCTCTCTCTCTCTCTTGATGATATCCATTTATCATCTTCCTTCCAAGAAAGTCAGGAAGTCCGCAATTTCTCGGTTTATGAACGGCGCGCAAGAGGGAGGATGGGAACAAAGAATTGCACTGCGCGCGCGATTATCAAGAACGCTTTCTTGGAAGGAGCGTGCCAAAGGGGATTTTATACTTTGACTTTTCGAGCGAGGACGAAAGGCGTGTTTATATATGGCTTCTCTAATTAGTGTTATTTCGCTCAATGGGCTTCGAGTAACTGCGTATAAAGAAGAGGTTTCACACGAGCAATAATTTTCTCTTTGCAATAATTTCTCTACACCGGTCGGTCTCTCGATGTTTGTCAAGAACTGAGACACAAACGGTCTCTTTCTCTTTCTTTCTCTCTATCTCTCTCTCCATCTCTATCTTTCTCTCTGTCTTTATCTCTCTCTTTCTATCATCTTATTATCGCGCGAACAAGTTTCACGTCAGAAACCTAAAAAAGAATTCTCCCTTTTCCTCCCCGTGCTTTCAGTAGAAGAACTCTATAATCTTTCATGCACTCCCTTTCAATATGTACCTTCCGTGCTTTCGCAAAAGTCTTTGTCGTTTTGCACTTGAATTCTCTTTCCCGCCTCCCACCCCTTCGGAGGATGCAAAAGCGCGCACTGACAATGCCGAGTAAATATTCACTGTAAGGTCGTATTACCGCATGCTTCTTAGAACACGATACGTCATGACGTAAGTGGAGATGACACGATCGCTTTCGCTCTTCCTCTTTGCTTTGTGCGTTGAGATAAAAAGTAAGTAAAGATCGCTTCGTTCGCGCGCGGCTTGACACCCTTTCTTCACTTGCGTCATCTTCGGCATGAATTTCAAGACTTTTTTGGGCATACTGCACGTTTACGATCGCATAGATCGATCTCAGTACCGTGTCGTAAAAGCGTTCCCGCAACATGGACGAAGCCGCTCATTCATTTTTTTCAACTCTCGTAAAACAAACCCTGTTGTTTGTATATATATAGAATATATTCGTCCACGTTGTTGCTGTATTATTCGTTTTTAGAATTTCAAACTTATACACTTGTCTTCTCCACAGTTTTAGTTATAGAAAATATTTCATTAGCGACACACACTCTGAAAAAGGCCGTTTCAGCTTGACATCAATTTAATATTTATTATATAAATATACAAATTTAATGTGCAACAGCTTGCATAATGGCACAAATCAAAATTTAATGCTTTTATATTTTATGCAGATGTTTTAGCGCAAGGTAAGCAAAAAACCACATTTTTTATTATTTTCGCTCAGCAAATCTGTTGTAATTGAAAAAAAGTTATTAAATAAGTACTTCGTCAATGCAAGACGCTGAAACGGAACTTCGCTTCTAGACGTTAAATCGCAGATTTAGTATTGTCAGACGATAGTGTAGCAACTATAGGCCTTAGGTACTTAGTTAGGGTAGCTAACATGTGTAGTGGTTTGTTACAGACGACCACCATCCTCCCCCTACATTCACTCCGCCAGAACTGCCCAAGATGGTTCACGTAAGAGGTACAGTTACACCTCAATCAAAAAACCATGCTATCAATCTCGCAAGCTGCCCTTTCTAATTTCGATCGGCAATATATATACGACACAAATACACTGACGAAAAGTCGCTTTTGATAAGACCAGCAAATCGAAAGTTTAGCTTGTAAAAAAAAAAAAAAAAGAAAATAGAATAAAATAAATCACTGCTCTCAACTGACATCGGAAATTCGATCTTCCGCATTTGATACGCTTCGTCAAACACGCTTGAGTGAGATTTCTTACTACGTTTCATTTATAACGGAAGTTTTATTGAAATTTTAAAATGCGTTATATTTTAACACGCGTTTGGAGAAAGTGGAAAATAGTTTATGTAAAAAAAAACACAACGAGGTGTCACAAGTATTTGCTCCCTAATGGCAAATGTTCGTATACATATATTCTTGTATGTGTTCTACTTTCTCCATTAAATAACACGTGCATGCAGCTCTCTCTTTCTGATAGATTTAAAATTTGACTCACATTTTTTTCTCGTTATTTTATTTTTCAGCACAAGTGTACATTAAGAAATTATTTTCAGTTTCGTGTCATCTATCACACGTAAAATTTTATTATTTTCTGCAACTTATGAAATATAAGACATCATTTTGTTTTATATTTCTAAGTTTTGGCAAAATAATAGATTGCACACACAGAGTTTTAGAATAGTTATACTAGCACACATATCTAGTAGTTTTATAGAATTTAATTTTGGGATTATTTACTTTGCTTTTTTCATAGATGAAACTATTAATACAAAATGTAATTGACTATATTAATTAATTGTTTGATGAGTATTTTATTATTTTAAAGTAGAATTATATTTTATGCGACGGACCGTGCGTATCATATTTAAAAGCGTTGCTATAATTGTTTGTCATTCTAATGATTATCGTAGAATATTTTGTAATATACTTATTTGTACGAGTAATAAATATTATCACAGAAAAAGTTTAAGAAAATATTGCTATGAGACAAATTTAAAAGGTAATTACATTCACGTAATTCAAATGATCAGAACATTTATTGGTGCTCGTCTGCGTAAGTAGTAAATCTCGTTCTTACTTGTATAAGCGTTTCTCATACTTTCATATTTAATTAGGGTCTCAATAAAAGAATAAAATAATATTTTAAAAATATTAATTTTAAAATGTATTTTTTTTTTTTTTTTTTTATTTAAGTTTTTTCTTATGCACATTTAGCATAACAAATTATATGCTGATTATTTAATTTGCTGAGTCTCACAGTATTTTTAATAACACAAGTTTGAGAAACGTTATTCGATAACCCAAGTATTTCTTGCTAAATTAATTTCTTCCTTTTGAGATTTGTGTGTATCGTAAATATAGAAATTTCTATCTCTTATATTTTTTTTTAGAATATTACTTGTTCTACAATTGAAGATCGTTGACTTTTGTTCGTTGAAACGATACTTTGTAACGCTTTTCAGATCGATATCTTGTTGCTTACAACTGTACAAAACTCAATTTATAGATGTAGACAGCACGATAGATTAAGAATAATTTTTTATGTGAAGATATTTAAGTTTGACAACACCTGGCAAATATTCTATATACACTTTATAATTTTTTTCTTTTTTTATTATTGCAGAAAATGGTTGTTCAAGAAATTACTGCGACAGGCGACATATGTCATTTCTCTAATTAGCATTATCATAATTTGTAATCATTTCTAAAGTGAATTCAGTTACGCAAGTTTTATAAGTAAATGTTTATTCCTTATATATATATATATAATTTAATTTCATTAAAAAGCAAAAAAGCTACATTTTATTTTATATTTTTAATAAAATAAAAAATAGAGAAGAATTCTTGCAAAAAAATTAGCGATCAATTCTTTTACAACGTTCAGAATTGTGATGGAATTTTAATAGCTTTATAATTACAAAAAGCGCTACTAATTTGATTGGTGCAATTAATTAATCCATTGCACACTTGTGAGACACATATGAGGTGAAGTATGCACGCCTGTCAGCATGGGGATTATTATCACGGCTTATTATCACGGAAATAATACACGCAGTAATGGGGGGAGTCACACGGTGTGGCATTCTAATTGTCTTAATCTTTGTTGCTTTGCCCAACATCAACGGCAAATGTCCGGTACTCAGATTTCGAATTAACACCGTTTTATCCATTCTAGGTGAGATCCGCGAACGAGGAGATGATCCAAATGGTAAATTTTTTCTTTGTACTTTTTGAGATTGCATTTAATGCTTCATTGATTTTATCATCGATAATGTCAATTGTCTTCTTTCCTCGCAGCCTTGAGAAATCATCGGAACTCCGTCGGGATGCCCATGATGAACTCGACGAAGCAGATCAACAAGGTGAAGCCGAACGTGAATCGATCGACGAACGACAGCCTTTCCAGTCCGAATCAACCGTATAATCAGAGGTACCTTAATTATCCCGCGCGTTATAATTTCATCATCATCCGATGCATCCATCAACGTAAACATCATCACTCGCATTGTCAATATTCTGTACAAAACGATATGCATTCTCATTCATAATCATTAATTGAGCAAACTACTCTCGTTAAAATGGCCCTGTTTTGCATCTGATCAAAGCACACAATACGTGAGAATTTCACTACTGAGAATTACAACAAAAATGTGAGAAAAACAGTCTTTTTTGAAATTAGTTCGGGACTCTTGTAACTCTTCATTATTATTATTATTTTTTATTTGTATTACACACTTTGTCGACTCTTAACAGTGCACTCGACATTTAATACACACTATGAATCGCACATCGATATCGCTTTCCTTCAAGTCGCTTGAAACGTAAATCTATTCCTGAACTACGCTCTGATCTTTATCTGTCCTGTCGTAAAGAGTATCCTGTATAATTATTGTTCTTCACTTCAATTACAAGCTTACTTCTTCATAGCTGCACGATTAGTATTACTACGCAGAGTCTGTCACATTATGTACGCGCGTTCAGGGGTTATTCAAATTATATAATGCGATTTAAATTGAACAAAGACTCATACATGGATATAATAAAAAAAAAAACAGAGAGAATTTTCTTCTGAGCCTGTGTGAGAATTTCTTTGTGATATATGTTGCACACACTACTCTAATTGACGAATTAGCAACATATTTTGAATAACCTAATACTACATAACTTTACACAGTTTTTGTAAATCACCGTTTATTTATTTATCTTATAAATGCGTGTAATCTTTTTATTTTAGCTCACTTATAATTAATATTAATCCATTAATAAGAGATGATACGAGATCTATATATATATATATAATTTTGATCGAGTGCACTACACCATTTGCACATTAATGTATCAACAATCTTCGCATTTCGTAATGTACTTCTCTGTCAAGCATGTCTCTAAACAAAAACTGTTGAACATATATTTTTATATATAACCCGCAAAATGATTTTAACGCACCGATTCTCGATAGAGATCTTCGATGCGATCCAGAATCACTCATTCATCGATCGATTACGACGTTGACAAAATTATAAACGTTCATATCTTTGTGTGTTGCATAATGTGTTACAAATGTTTTTCGATAAGTTGTTTGTCAAAGAACGCGCTTGGTTATTATTGCGACAAACAATTGGCATAAATCAGACGAGAAATCGTTCACGCGAGAACACGACAGTAATAATACGTTATCGGTCACCTGCAACAGGTTCATCGAGAAATATCTGCCTGTACAACCTGTTACAGGTGGTTGACATTTCCGACGATTCTACTACATGTCCGCTAGATTAGTTTTCATTGTCATTCCGAGCGAATTTTTTTTACTATCGCTCCAAGATAGAACGTCTCTCTGATACTTTGCTGTTAAAAATACATTTGTCTCATTCGGGTGTAAAAAAAAGATTTATCTAAGTGAAACAACACGCAAAGTAGAGCTGCGACGTATCTTGCGAGCCACGATATTTCCTTTCACGATTTAACAGAAGAATCGTAATACGAAATCTGTCGGGGAAAATCACTCATCACTGTCATCATTATTATCTCTCATCGTCGGTGATCAAAAAATCAGAAAGAGTCTCTCATCTGAGAACAGATCCAACGTTACGCCGTAAACCTTCTGATTCCAGATCGCAAGAGGAGTCCGCATACGCTGGCTACCATCTCGCCTACGAAGTCAAAAAGCTCATGTACGCTTCTGTTGTTGTTAACGCTACCTTGTTATTTGTGACGTGATTATGACCGCTCTCATGTTTTTTTTTCTCCTATTCTGCTGTTTAACAATGAAACATGCTCGTCTGCATGTCGAGCGACACACATTCGAACATTCCCCCGGCAATACGAAACGCGCGAATATTTCCTTCTCCCGCGAGAAAGAATATACGCGTTAAGAAAATATCGCGTATTCCCCTTTTAAAAAACCGACCTTCTCTCTTTTTTTAATTTTTTGTCATGTAAGTTATTAGTGACAGCTGGACATAAAATATCTCGCGCGGAATATCTTCCGCGACGTTACATTTTTCATCAAAAAAACGTGTTGCTTTTACGTCTCGCGCGCGCGACTTTGCATCTACTACACACGGTCGCGGTCGGAAAAACCGTCCAAGTCCGGTTTTACGAGGATACTTAATCTCGGAAAACATGTGGCTCTAACGGCACTCGTAAAATACATGGATGTCGCATGCGGTAATGCGTTTGACAGCGGTCTGGTTTGAAATATGAGAAATATTTTCCGCGTTCGAAAGAGAAAAACGCAAAGGAAAATATTGCGCGTCGATCGACGGTTTTCCCCGCTGGTCTATCCGACGTCCGGTGCGGAGAAAAGAATTTACAATTTGTCAATTTTGCCGAGACACAGAGACATCCCGTTTAAAATCTTCGTCACACAAACATTTATGTCTGCATGCGTAACGGTAGCTTGACATTTTTCCGTCTATCTTCTTTCGGTCACTTGAAGTCCTACTATAAGCTACACAAAGTAGCAATACTAGTAGTGCTAGATGATAAAGAGTACCGTATGTATATGTCAAATGCATGCAAAAAAAAAACCAATCACGACTTTTAAATTTTAACAAGAAGCTTGGAGAGAAGAATTTTGGATGTAATTCTTTTAAAATATATTTTTCGATATTTATCCGTACATGTACAATAAGAATATGTATATTACATTTTATAAAACAAGACGTAGGATTTTAATATTTTCTCTATCGTGCAAAATTTTACTGTTGCTGTTCTTCTTCTGTAACAATAATCGCTGACGATGATGTTTGTCACGTAAATTCACGTTCGTATAAAAGCGATTGTGCTCCGCGTGTGAAGTGTCCTCCTCCCTCGAGCACCGGTGACGGCAAAGACGCGAATTTTTCCAGGCCAACGAGCAGAGCCTCGGGTGGCACGAACGTCAACAACAACAGCGGTCTCCAGGTCGGGATCGCTGACGATCAGGCGAAGGACTTCGACTTCGAGAAGACCGAGATGAAATACGACTCGACGGGGATGTTCCACTGGAGCCCCTCGCGCAACCTCGAAGACTGTATACTGGATCGTAATCAGGCGGCGATGACAGTCCTGAACGGACACGTTGTCGTCTGCCTGTTCGCCGATCCCGACTCGCCCCTCATCGGACTGAGAAACCTTGTCATGCCATTACGAGCTTCCAATTTTCATTACCACGAGCTTAAACACGTAGTGATAGTTGGGTCGGTGGACTACATACGCCGCGAGTGGAAGATGCTGCAGAATCTGCCCAAGATATCGGTTCTAAATGTGAGGAGAGCTGCTGAAAAACGCAGCGTGAAACTTCGTTTTTTAAGTTTTTATATTTATTATATAATAGCGCGGATTTTGTAAGCATAAGAATGACGTTTCCGCAGGGTTCGCCGCTAAGTAGAGCCGATTTGCGTGCCGTTAACGTGAATCTCTGCGACATGTGTTGCATCCTGTCGGCAAAAGTGCCTAGCAATGATGACCCCACCCTCGCCGACAAGGAGGCCATCCTCGCGTCCCTCAATATCAAGGCTATGACTTTCGACGATACAATCGGCGTGCTTAACCAAGGTATATTCGAGCTTGAAGTTTGTGTCATTACGTTTGTGTGATATCTTGTGCGTGTTTGTTTGTTAAAATCCAAATTTATTAAAATTTTATTAAATCGAAAGTGCAAATTACAGCAGATAATGAACAAGGTAATTTAACCGCAGTTGGCAGCCCGATCGTCTTGCAGCGGCGGGGATCCGTTTACGGAGCGAATGTGCCAATGATTACAGGTAACGAAGAAATGTCCTCCTACAGGACACATTTATTTGTGTTGCGAACAAATAAATCTTTCGAATCGAAATAATCATATTAAAGATAGTTTGGATTTATTTCTGCTCATGGCTGCGTTATCGTTCCAGAGCTTGTAAACGACAGCAACGTGCAGTTCCTTGACCAGGACGACGACGATGACCCGGACACGGAGCTCTACCTCACACAACCGTTCGCTTGCGGCACTGCCTTCGCAGTCAGCGTATTGGATTCCCTCATGTCGACGGTCAGTTTATTAAGAATCCATTTTCGTTTCGTGTGTACAGGCGCGGATCAATAACCCAGAGCCAATATTCGCGTCTCTCCCAAGACGACTCTGCGCGAGAATCGTACGAAAAATAATATTTGCAAGAGAGAAATTATATAGTATATGTTTTTTGTACGCCTGTAACTTTTGCAGACATACTTCAACCAAAACGCGCTGACTCTGATTCGGTCATTGATCACCGGTGGAGCTACACCCGAGTTGGAACTCATCCTGGCTGAAGGGGCAGGTTTAAGAGGAGGTTACAGGTTGGATATCTCAAAAATACACGAGTACTTGACGCCGACTTTTTTTTTCAGAATCTTTAACAAGATGGACGTTTGATTTTGCAGCACCGCAGACAGTCTAGCAAATAGAGATCGATGTCGCGTTGGTCAGATCGCGTTGTACGACGGGCCATTGGCTCAGTATGGCGAGGGAGGCAAGTACGGTGACCTCTTTGTCGCAGCATTAAAGTCGTTCGGAATGCTGTGCATTGGTCTGTACAGGTACAGGTACCGGACTTTTTTTCCTTTCTCGATGGTATTTATTGGATTTACCCTTGCGCACATTTACTACATTTGTATATACATTTCTATATACATATATATATAATACTTGAAAACAGCGACTTTTTCTATCCAACTGCTGCCATTATTGTACCGCAGAGTTTATTATCTCTTACTGTTATATATATTCACGTACTTACTATTGATATATTATGATTTTCTGCCGCACACCTTTTGCACTTTGCGTTTTTGCATCATGAAAAAAAAAAAAAAAAAAACTAAAAGAAAGTATCGAAGCGACAATTGTAAGTTGCCTTTCATCCAAAAAATACCTATCATTTTTTATTATTCTTACTCTATCTATATCTATATCTATCTCTATCTCTATCTCTATCTCTATCTATCTATCTATCTATCTATCTCTTTCTCTTTCTATCTTTCTGTGTCATCTTGTCGTTTATTTAGCGTTTAGTTGTTCATACGTCCACATACGTTTAGTTTAGCTTAGTTTTACTTTAGTTTAGCTTAAACTTTAAATCAAACTTTAGCCAATTTTGTTACTCTTGGTGTATATATAGTTGAGCTTGTAGTATTCTCTCTCGATACGCGCGCGCGCCCCATTCTTTTTGCTGATATTTGTCCCGATCTTTTTTAGGTTTCGAGACACTAGCTCGTCGTGCGACGCATCTTCCAAGCGATATGTGATCACGAATCCACCCGATGACTTCACACTGTTACCCACAGATCAGGTACCGCATCTGCGACACGATCACGTAGTTTTCTTCAAATTCACAACAAATTGTTCGAAACGTATTATCACATTTGCCGATCTTTTCGAATCGCCAGGTTTTCGTGCTGATGCAGTTCGACCCGGGTCTTGAGTATAGGCCGAGCAGAGGTGCCCGTGGCAAGGACGACTCCTCCTGATTGTTGCTGTGTAGCGCCCTCACCGACGGACCATATTCCTACATCTAATCACGCGTTAGATGCCATCGTGCTGCCCGTCGTCCCTGCGATTGTCTCGTCTTCGAGAGAGGAGACGCAACCATCGCCGTGTGACATTGCGCATCATCGACGAGTTATCGCGCGAGTTGCGAAACATTTTGCAAAACGGATCGCAGCCACGTTCGTTTCTCCGATCAGTCGAGATGATCTGCTTGTTCGCTAATTCGATTCGCTCCTCGAGAATTTCGTTTTTCACATCGAGTCCGTATGTCTCGCGGTTGATGCGCGCGATCGCAAGAACGAAGACTCGGAAGCCTAAAGCAAACGATTATCCACACCAAAACAAGAAGATCGGAGAAGAGGAACGAAAAAAAGACGCGAAAGGGACAACGGAAAGTGGCATGATGCTGTGCGGTCCGAGGGTAGCTACACGATTCTCTCTCTCTTTTCTTATAATTTTTGAACTAAAAACAATCGTCTTCGCCTCGAAGACGCCGCTGTAAAGAACTGAATCAGACACTTCGCAAAGCGCATTACTGTGTTATTACAAAAAAAAAAAAAAAAACAAAAAAAAACCACCCGCCGGCCCTTCACCGAAAGGAAGAAATCGGACGGAGGGGGGAAAACGTAGCTTAAAGTTTAGCACGTGGCTTAGCCTCGAATCGGGCGCTGTGGAATTGCAGTATCCTGCGCGTTACGGTACGGAAGAATGACTCGCCGTCGTTGGTAATGTTGTTTTTCGGCACGTATCGATGTTTATTAACGTTACAATAACGTGACCCGTAAGATTGCAACCCCATCGTTCGAACGAGAACGATGAGGAGGACGACGAGACGACCGGAGGTCGTGGTGGCGGTAACGGAGGAGAAAGAAGAGAGACATACCCCGGGAGGTATTCCTCGAGAGATTTTCTCTCGTCGCGACATATCGACGAGAGTCATCTTTCACAAGTGTCGGCCATCCTCGCCGCGAATCGACAGCCGGGATGAGAAACGTAGTGTCGGACTACTTGCGCGCAACACTTACCTCGTGTGTCTTGTTTTATGACTAATGAAACGAAAAAAAAAAAAAAAAAAAAAAAAAAAAAAAAAAAAATATGTATATACACATATACATATATAGGCAACTTACGAGATAAAGTACCCTTTTCCACACAACTAAGTATATAAAAAAAAAACAAAAAAACAAAAAAAAATCGTCTATATATCGGTATATATACATTATAGGTATATATGCACATATATATATATATGTATACATAGACATTCTCTCTTTTATATATTTTTGTGAAACTCTCTCTCACGTGTGTATATATATACGGACGTACATATATATATATAAAAAGAAGAAAAATATACATATTAATGTAAAAGAAAAAATATACACAGATGTACACCTATACACAAATACACTCTCTATCTTTTCTCATATACACATACATACATACACAAACTCTCTATCTTTCTCATACATTCTCTCTCTCTCTCTCTCTCTTTTTCTCTCTTCCTACTGCGCGTACGTAACATGTGCAACGCGGATTCTTCTCGCTCGTACACGGAAAAACACGCACACGTAATCACAAACACGTACGAGAACAGGACATGTAAATATGTAAGGACGCACGCGCGCGCGCAGTCACACACCCACACTCACACACACACACTTGTAATTTAACGATTCAACATATCCGCATACACGTACTTTACCCACAAACACAAATACACACACACACACACACACACACATATATATATATATATATATATATATATATATATACGCGTACACACATCTGTATACACGCACATACATGTGAAAATCGAGAATCCGTTCGGAGAAGATCGACGTGCGCGCGCGAGTGCGCGCACAAGCGGATATACACGTGAGACTGTTCTTCGATGAAGTGGCAACGTAGTGTCGGAAGAAGCGATTGAGGAAGATTAAATTAAAGTAAAAAAAATCGGGAAAAGGAAATCACAGAAAATTAGGCCGCCACAGACTATCGAGTTAGATCGTCGCAGAATCGCAGGAGCCCCAACTGAGGATGCAAACAGTAAACCAAAAAAAAAAAAAAAAAACAAAAAAGTCGAAAAAAATGAAAAAATAAGAGATTACCGAAGCAGACAGATTAAAAACTAGCTGTGGTAGTCGCCGCCGTATTACGCGTACATCTTGTATAATCGTTGTCATCGTTGTCGACGTCATCGTCGTCGTCGTCGTCTTCGTCGTCGTCGTTGTCGTCGTTGTTGTCGTCGTCGTCGTCGTCGTCGCCGCCGTTGCCGCTACTGCTGCTGCTGCTGCTGCTGCTGTTGCTGTTTGCAATATCCACGTGCACTGTTCACTGCCACTGCAGTTCATGTTAATATCGTTGTACATATAAAAAAAAAAAAAAGAAAAAAAAAAGAAAACTTTCTATGTGTAGCTCGAAAAAAAGTGCGGCGAAAGGAGAAAAGCAAGGCGAGGCGCGCGAATGGACACGCATCCTGCGAAAGTACAAAGGACACGTAGCGTCGGTCGCAAAGAGGAGCTGAGCTGCACTGACAGCTCGGATTGATCAGCAGATTGTCGCGTGTCCCCCACTCTGTAGAATTTTATCATATATAAGAAAATGAGAAAGAGAAAACCTAAATATAGTTAACAAAAAAAATATATACATATATATATATCGTGGAACGAATAAAAAAAAAAGAGTTTAATTAAGCCTTGGCGCTGAACGACATGTCAGTGCAACTAGCTCAAAGGGTTGTTCGTGCAGGATCTTGATATCTCGCGACACGCGCGCGAGAAAAGAATACTATTATAGAAACCTAATCTTCTAATCCCCTTACAGATCTCGCGCGAAGCTACGTTGTGAAAAAAAAATAGCGATAGAGGTTGCCGCGCGTGTGCAACCATGCACACGTCAAATGTAGTTTTGCACCGCGTGTTAATGTATTAACGTCTCTCTACTCTTTCTCTCTCTCTTTCTCTCTCTATTAAGATTTAGAAAAAACAAACAAAAGATAAATTTCTGTTGCCAATTACTTTCGAGATCCAACGATCGATGCGAAATTCGAATGATGCAAAACTTGTTTGACATGTGCGTATTTTTGTCAGATGAGAGAATCTTGCAAAGTAGACAGTCTATTTTTTTATAATCCGCCAGAGAAACTTATCTACACGATTATATTCGATAGAGAAGACCATATTTTTGTTCGGACACATGACCCGTGTTGTGATTCGCATTGAATCCGCGAACGTTGAAGGACAGTGATTGCAAGATTACGTCTCCAAAGTTGCAAGATAGATTGCGCGCTTCGCCGCGCTTCTCGCGTGCGGAAAAAAGAAAAAAAAACGATATAACTCTCGTGTAAATGGACATTATACATTTCCGCAGCGATACGAATTTCATGCGTATTTTCTCTCGTCTCTTCTCTTCCACCCAGACGAATTCTCGAAACCTTGGCGGGATCGATTTCTCCCGTTTTCCGACGAGCCGCGTGCGTGCGAGCGAGTCCTTCGCGTTTCGAGCGCCGTTGAAACAGCTTCGGTGACTCTGTCTCGCCTTGATGCGATTCTATGCGAAAAAAAAAATACAAATTCGTACGTTAGATTTTGTGGAAGTCGTCTTAATTATAGGCGACAAAAAAAAAACTCGTCGGAGCCTTGTGTAGAACTTTAGATGATTGGTCGAGATTTGAGTCGCGCGAAGGGCAAGCCGATTTGAACATTGTGTACTTCGACAGCTTCTTGATTTTATTCCTGACGTTTGTATAATCTTGTATCTTTTGAGACGTGTGAAAAATATTTTGACGTCGAGCGGAAGATGATTTCCGCGCGTTATATTACGACGGATCCTTGTGATATTATTTTAAGACACGCGAGACGATTGTGTGTGCGCATTAGTCGACGAATCTCTCAGATCACGCGAGAAAAATCCCCGCAGCTTGCCGATCGCGCGTCTCAAATCGCTCATTGCACTCTCTTTGAAAAAAAAAAAACAAAAAAACAAAACCAAAAAAAAAAAATTAAAACTACGCACCGCGATTCAATCGATATCATCAAGTCGTAATCACGTTCTCGTTGCGTCGCGCGGAGTAAATGTGACGCATTTGTGTGTATGTGGAATGTGTGTATTTAAAAAACGAAATATATAAACTCTATACATACATACATATAAAAGAAAAGCCGTAAGAAGAAAATCGAACAAAAACGAACTCGAAAGTGGAAGTTCGAGAGATTATAAATATATAAATACATATATATATATATATGAGGATTATATATATAAAAAGTGTATAAAGAAAACGAGGGAATTAAGGCGCGCTGAGCGTACGCCACCTTCAATGCCTCATTAACCTCACATCTAATGCTTTTTTATCTGTACATTTACAATTTGTGTACCAATGAGGAACGTTGTTTAATCATGTTGTTGATGTTATTGTTAAAGAATGAGATTCAATATTGTACATAACACACTATATATTCATTATAATTGATAATATAAATAATTATATACATAAAAGTAAATCGCCCCCATTCCCCAACCCCAGAGTCCCCTTATGCCTCGCGTTTCGATATGCGGAGATCCACGTCACTTTGTAATAAAAAAACAAGTACTTTACAAACCTGTGTTGGGCAGGATAAAACTGTCGGCATAAAATCGCTGCGTCGTGCGAACGTGTTTGTGTCATAAAAAAAAATGGGCCTCTCAAGTGCCCCGGTTAAGTGCATTTAAACATCACGTTGCCTCTCGTTTCGTCCGCTCGATAGAAGCTGACAGAAGTATCCGTACGCTCATGATTTGTATTTGTCACGTAGTTTATAGTTACACACACGGTTCTATAGCGTAGTTTGTCACGGAAGAGAAGATTATTTTTAAGTCACCACGTCAGAAACGCGAAGAGCATATTTTTATTATTATTATTACTCAGGAGAAGTGCATGTCACATGGTTGCTAGCATGTTGTATATTTTGTATCCACGCTATTTAATTTTTAAAATTTCCTTATCTACGAATTATAACAGCCCCAATTCGTGTAATGCAATTAAACTTTTACTCGCGTGCAGATAGAAGAGTTATAATTTTTATTCTAATACGATCAGATGCACGGATTATAGAGATTAAGTTCTTCTTAGTTTTTATTTCAACTTGGCGTTAAATGTTTTACTGACAAAAATTGTATATTAATTTTTCTGTCACATCTGGTAAAGTATGACGGAGGTAAGTACAAGATGTATTCCATGTAACATTGTTTATTGTCAACAAAGAAAGAGTGTGTCTTATTCTACAGCCGCGTTAGTAATTGTACATAATTACATAACTTTAAAATATCACAGTACTGATGTAATATCAATCTAGAGCGTTTATCTTTCTACGTTTAAAAATATATGTTTAAATGTTTCTATACTTGATAAATAAATTACACAATTAACAATTTTTCTTTAATAACCAAGATACTCGGGTCTGTAACATAGACATCTATATTTACATCGTTATTAAAGAATCTATCGACAATAAGGTCTTTATTTATCTAAAATTGTGCTACTTTGTATTTTTTTTTTTTTGCGGGGATGGAAGATACGCTCGCGACGACAAAAAGCAAATATATCTTATTGCTCTGCGTTACAGTTTGATTACGTCGTGTATGTTGCAATTGATCAAGTAGTCGTGTAACTCTAACAAACCATCCGTCATTCTGGCACGATACGCCGACACTTTTTCGAACTGCTCGCAAATAAGCGGCGTTCTGTCAACGTATAGAACAGTTTCGAGGAGTTCCGGCTCCTTGCTGAAATATTTGCTAGCCGTGTCAGAGTTCAACAGCATGATCGGTGTGTTCAGAACACCGTGAATCATGCACGTAATCCGCAAATTCTGAATGGATTCGACGAACTCGTTCCACGGGAGCACTTCGGATATATTCAGATCGGATTCTTTCATGGCGATTGCCATGGAATCGTGGTAGATTCTGAAAAGCTCTTTGCCATGCTCTTCCCGTAGCTTTCGCGTTGTCGTGAATTGCAGAAAGCACAGGATGTCATGTGCCGGTGGATTGTATCTGCATAAACAAAATTTCATGTGGTAAACGGAATTTACCATAGTAATGATTATTCAAAAGTTGATTAAATTACCTCGCGAGCTGGAAATCGATGAGGCAACATTCAACGGGTTTCTTCTCGGTGTCGTACTTGAAGAGTATGTTGTTCGTCCACAGATCGCCGTGGCACAGCACGTTCTTGTGCTTGATCGACGGCGACAGTTTGTCCACGTGGTCTTCGCACAGTTTCATGATCATCTCTTTAAACTTGTCACGCTGATCGTTATTCAATTCGGGCAAGAGATCGATCATCGAGATGATGCCTTTCACGGAGGCGTCGAACATCGGCGTTAATCTGTGACCGCCTTTGCGCGGCCACAGAGTCTCGTGCATGCAATAAGAAAACTCGTCGTGCAGAGTCTTCTTGTACTGTTGCTCGAAGATGAGAGACTTGGCGTGAAATTTGGCGAGCGTTTTCATGAGGATTTTGCAGTGCTCGAGATCAAACGGTATGAACTTGTCTGTCATTGTATATCCGCTGTGAACCATGTCTTCCAAGACGATCACGTTGTTCTCATCACCGAAGAAGCATTCCGGAATGCATCGCGTGTCTCGATCGTTCAGCATTTCCGGAAACACCGTGGTGTAGAGGTCCACTTCTTTCTTAAACGTACCATTTTCTTGACTGAAGTCGTAAAGCGGACTGTTTGTACGTGGCGGCACTTTGGTGAAGAAATTTATGTTTCTCGTTTCCAGCGGCGATTTCGGGCAGGCTACGGTTGCCTTTAGCGTGAAGTACTGACCCATGTAACCGTTCACCTCATCTATCGGCACGATCTCGTAGTTGACCAGCGAGAAGTCGTCCATCGCGTCTCGCTGCAGCTTCTTGCGAATTATCTCGAAGCACTGCTCGTCCTGGAGGACCTTCTGCGACTCGATGTCACGCATTGTCGATAGTAAAACTAAATCTTTCCGTTTCTTTTTTAACGTAGGAGTTTTAGACGTTGACTTTCGATTGCGAAGTCGATTTGGATAGCGCGGCTATTTATCGCGGAAGAGACGCGAGCATTTATAACTAGAACGCGCAATAAATGTCTCGTCGTAAATGCGTTAAGGTGAATTAATGTCGGCTCAGTTCGTAATTTACAATACTTCCGTGCCGCAAACCGCAATATACACTCGCTTTCTTTCGGGATTTATCAGTCGCGAACGTCAGTCGCGCGGCGCGATTCGATTTCGCACGCTTAGGCGACGTTCGCGCGCCGTGTCTTGCCCTACTCAGGATTAGGAGTACCTTTATATCACGTGCGGAATGAAGAATCGCGCGCGTATATTCGTGATTGTTCTCTTGATTGGCGCTGATTGGAGCTAATATTAGATCACACGTGACGATAACGATGCAAATGGAACTAATAACTTTTTATTGACACTCGCGTAGTGTGGATCGATAACTACCATGTGTGTACACACGTTGAAGTGTCGGACAAGGGCGCCTGTACTGAGACGAAGATCGACCCTTTACTCTCGTCACGCGATTAGACTTACGGCTAATAAAAAATATAAACGTTCAAGTATTGTCAGTAATAAAAAAAAGACTTGTAAAGAAAATCTTTGAATAATCGATATCAAACGTTCTCAGGATAAATAAAGATATGGAACAGACGATCCTGCGTATATACGCCTATGGAGAGAGATGTTTGAGCGTTGATGTGTTTCCAGTCCATTAAAATAGACACCACGTGTGCACGCGCGCACATCGAGCAAGAAAAGACACTCACGTGTCACACGTGACTCACGTGATGAAATGAATGTGACCTTTCTCTCTCTCTCTCTCTCTTGTATACTTTAGAGATCGCTAATAGCCTCTCTTATATACTTTAGAGAATCTTTGTGAATGGGACACGGCAAACGGAACAAGGATCTGAAATTGACAACGCGAACTTAGTCAATTGGATTACTCTTCGTTTTATTTTTTAGCGAACGCACGGATATTATTTTTGACAAATACACAGTCGCCTGTTCTCTCGAAGATATTGAAATTTCAAATCCTCGTTTGTTACGTGAAGATTTTTTTTATAACTTAACAATATTTCCGAAGATTAACACCAGCAATTTTCCGATTGAATCAAGCTGGTAATAACTTGCAAAATTGCAATCCAGCGCTATATTTCATTCTATTGCAACGAGCAATATAGAAGATTCGTTTTATTATTCCGACCTTTCTCATTCTCGCGATGTAGCGTGATGTAACATTATTAACTGTTTCGCGCGAGAATGATTTTTTAATTGAAACGGAAATTTTAGGATAACGAGTGCACGATTACGTCTACATAATTCACATTGAAACCACCATATAACATGATTTTTCTGGTATAAATATGGGCACGAACTTTGCTCTGGTAATTAGATTGTCTGCAAGCGATAATGTCAAGTTTTTAGTAGTTTCTGTTTCAAGAATGTGTTGGCTTATCGTTCGACTTGGAGAAAACATATCTATGTAAAACTGTGACTCAGTTATAACACACCGTGACGTAATAATAGTATATAATTGTAGCGTGTAATTTCTTTCATCTTCAAAACTTGTGTCATATTTGTCATTAGTCTCGGTGAGCATAAGAGGAGATTGTTCTAAAAATGTATGTGAAAATTTATATCGATCAAAACAAAACCTACTGAAAACTTGACATTATCTCTAGCAGACAAGCAAAGTCCATGTCCATTTATACGAGAGGAAACCGCGCTGGTCTTAATATAAATTATGTAGACGTAATGTAAGATCGCGATACATTTATGTGTTGTCCTAAATTACTGTCTCTTTAAACAAAAAAACTCAATTGAAGATACATCGTTGTTTTACGCGCGTGTACCCAAAATATTGTTGTCAAAATAATGAACGTTGCAACTTGCGTCTGATTGATAAGGCAGACGATAATGATAATTGCAGTGTGTCTCGGAAGAACTGAAAGGTAATAAAAGAACAAAACAAACGTGTCATCTGATAAAAAAAAAAAAAGGTTTCTTCGTGATTATTTATAGAATGAATAAGTTTCGATAACGTTACCGTTTAAGTCAATAAAGTTAGGTAAAGATATTTTTTGTTATCAAATTCTTTTGCGGTATATACTACAGGGCAAAGTTGAAAAAACAAAAATATCCTTATTCCAGTGTCAAAATTTCCATAACCAGTTGTCACGAGAGAGCGACGTGAGTCGCGTTTGTCGCGTGCAAAAAAGTATCTCAGTCGGGGCGATGCGTTCAAGCAACTGTTGGACATTTTCCAAGTATGGACGGAGACGCATCGGAAAAATTATTCGTGCGCCATTACGACCGCTACGTCCGCGCGTAATCGACATGTCATAGGTCAAGCAGATGAGATACCGTCTTGCAGTCCCCGAAGTGCAGTCAACGTCACGTTCTTTGCTCGCAACGCCGAGTTTTCTGCCGTCTCAGAGACCTGTCGGATTCTCCGCGACCGTAGAAGCAGATCTTCCGTCTCGATCTCGTTCTCCTCTAAGGTAAGCAATCTCGAATCGCCGATTGAGATCCATTCCGGACAGATACGCTCTCGTAGAAAGGCGTACGCAAGTGTGTGCGTGTAGCAGATTGTAGCAGGAGACAGCATTGTAAATCGCGCGCAGAGACAGCATTTAGACGATCGAAAGAAAGAGCGAAAAGCAAAAATCAAGAGTGATTCGTATCTGTCAACGCCGTCGCGTTGACAGACAACGAGTATGATTGATATACAGTTATGCGACACGGAGATCGCAGTAGAATTAATTTAGATAAGAAGCAAAAAAAGTTCTCAAACATTCAATATTTAATGTGCGATAAAATAACAACTTTAACTGATCTCTTACGACAATACCAGCTGCGATTCTGCGCGCGCGAGAAAACGTATCCAGTGGCTTGATTGTTCGTAGATTTCACCTGTGGGTTTTCATTTGCAGCGTTTCAATTAGTCGTAGAAGTGAAAGTGAAAGTCAACCAAACGAATTCCGAGATTGATTTATTGAATCGAGTGTCTCGAGAAGTTCAGTAAATTTTTTTTCTCGTTTTTATTGCATGTACAAAGTTATCGATCAGTTCCTCGATATTTATGATTCGATTGGTTGTTTAATGCTCGCAAATAGAGATGTATAGCCTCGACATTAACCACGAACCAGAGTTACCGCCGCCGCCCGTTTCCTTCCGAGTATGACCTTATCACTTCTCGCTTATCGCTTCTCGCCGTTTGGACTCGTTTTCTTTCGAATGACATATGGCTCCGTTTATGCGTAGCGAAGAGAGAAACACGTTGTTTTTTTTTTTTTAAACAGACCGCGGTGTCTTTGCGATAATCTGATTGTTATAGGCAGCGAAGACATTGATCCGTAAGGAGCAAGCGTACCATAAACATTTTGACTCTAAACGATGTTATAGCGTTCTGTTTGTAAATTTATGTATGTGTTTCATCAATTTATTTGACAATTCTTTAACACTTTAAAGTGATAATTGCAGCGATACCACACATGGCGCGGGCAAATATGAAAAGGCGGCACTCGGATTTGCCGCAATTCGAATCCGTTACAAGAATCTCAAATCTTCCCGTCGTGGAAAGCAGCATATACATGGCTGGCAATGCGTACAGACGAATCAAGGTAAATGCGATTTTTCTCAGGAATCAACAACTTTGTTTTATGCACAATATGACATATGAATATTATAATTGCACAATCATGTTTTTTTCTTCGTGTTAGTCCTCGAATTCCTTGCTAAACTGGAGTTTGGATACCGCGGAAGACACGTTGAAAATGGCGACTGTGGTCGCCGCACGACCAGCGCTTTACGTATTTAACGGTCCGATTACGACAATCGACGAGTTACTGTGCAAAGGCATCGACATAGTCGAGGAGAGAGTACCGGCGGTGCATCTCTCGCCTCATCTCGTAAGTTTGCGAATTAATTGAGCGATCGATTTTTTTCGTTTCTCACGATGTTACGTCTCGTTCTCAGCTGTATCAGAACACGCGAGATTATGTGAATAACAATATTGTAAAACCGGTGCTGATGCGCGCCGGGAGCATGAAGCACATCGGCAGCCAGGCCGCCGACGTTGCCGCTGTCACATTGGACGGTGCGTTGACAATCGCGGACAAGTACGTGGATCGTTATCTGCCAGCAGATCCAGCCGAAAAAGTCGGTGAGAACAAGGATGGTAAGATTTTTTGTAGATATATTTATTCAAGTTAATTTATAATTGAATCGAAACACGTGGAAAATAAAAAATATTGCTTGATTTCAGTTTTGCATTTGTAAGTAGCGAGTTTAGAAAATAATGTCGAAATTTTTTTTATTACGCCGCGTTTTGAAATATACAAAATCGTACTGTACTAATGTGTACAGCACAGTCTGTATACTAACATGTGTAACACGATGTGTACTAACAGCAATAAACGTCGACGTCGATCGACGGTCCATTTTTTTAGAAACTGACTCCGACAATCCCGAGAGCAAACCTGCACGCACGATCAAACACGGGCGGAGATTTTCGCGAAAATTGCAGAGAAGATTGACACGACGCACTCTGGCCGAAGCACGCGCGCTTAAAGAGCAAGGAACGGAATGCATGCACGTTCTTTTGTACGTGGTTGAATTGGTAAGGTTCGACATTTAATTAATTTAACGCTAAATCTTGCGTCATACTCGTATAATAATAAAATTTTGCGAATGTTTCGTCGTCGTGTTATACGTTGCGCTATATACATATTATTCGAAATCAATCATTAGTCGGCAATTTCTACATTTTATCGGAAGTGTCACATATACACACACACACACATACTTCGCCAGTTACTTCGATAACGATAACTCGAAAGAAGTTAAAACGTCCCGTAAATATTATATTACATTGATTAAATAAGCAACTTTGTAACACGCTACAAAGTAATAAGTTAGCACAAACATGCATAAAATCCGTGATATTATATAAGTTCAATTTCGTGGAAAATAACGCATCAAATCTATTTACGCAAATCGAATCGATCCACGTGAAATTATTTTGTAAACAGTGTGAGGTTTTTTTTTAAATTACAACTTAATGAGAAAAGACATGCGCAGCTGGCACATGTCGCAATTATTATTTAACTGTACATTTTACAAAGCGATTAAAAAAAAAAAAAAAAAGAAATTTCACCGCGTACGTCAATTTTACTTCATCCTACGCAGATAGCCACCGATCCTAAGCTGGCATATCAAAAGGCCAAGGAACTGTGGGCCACCCTGAGTCAACCTGAGCCCGAAAATCAGGCGCGTCCAGCCACGCTCGAACAACTGCTGGTTCTTTTAACACGCGAGTCCGCACGACGCATAGTACATCTGGTGAATGGTGCGGTAGCACTGGCGGCCAGAACCCCGCGAAGTATAGGTCGTCTGCTCTCCCAGCTTTCTCATCAATTGCTCGCCGTCGCTGACGCCTCGTTGAAGGTTGCATTAATTTCACTTGATCCGACTTCAATCATTTCGCTTGATTCGATTGTCGGTTACGAGATCGTTACATTGAATAAAACTTAATTTACCGCGCTTGAATACGAAATTATTTTTCTAATATCGTAATTGTTTCAGATGACACCACTTATAAACAAAAGCAAAGCCGTGACAAAAGAACGAGTGTCTATCATACGCTCCGTTATTGATAATTTGAGTATCATCGCGAATGAAATATTGGTAAATATACAAGTGTCTTGCATCACAGTTACAATTTCAAATTATATGCTTGTTTTTTTCTTTTAATTTAGAATTTAAAATTTATATGTATGAGAGCGTTAAAAAAAAATTCTCAATTCTTGTAGAAAAAGTTTGCCGTGTTCTTGGCTGGTCGCCCCAGTCCTCAGAAGTCACCGCACGCGCAAAACCGCCGCCAGCAGAACCACAACAACCACATGTCGGCGACTCCCGATCCCCCAATAAACGGTATCGAGTAACACGAGCAAGTCTCGCCTGAAAACTGCAGCGTGCAGTATTTCTACCCTTCCGGTATGGTTTTCAATTACAAGGTCAAAGACACGAGGATAGAAATCCGCGTTTCCTGATTAACGTAACGTTTTCGTCGACACTATCATTACATCATTACTCTTGCGATTTTGTACGTGATAGAAGATAAGACACAATCAATAAGATATATTTTATCGCTGGCATATACCGTATCCGTGCTGCGTTTATTATGCGCCACGGATTTAATTTAGCTATTTAGCGATTGTCATTTTCTTTTTGTTTTTTGGTAATCATAAATAATATTAAATAATAAACGAAGAAATAAAGGGCCATTTTTGGTTGTAACACTTCCGTTCCTTCTTTATCCTTTCAATCTTGTATAATTTTGTACAATCGCATCAATGTAAAGATGAAACAACAGTTCATTTATGGAATTAAATGATTCCGGATGCTGATGAGTTTTTTTACACGTCATTTAAATGTCAAGCTACATAGACATTGACACGAGACGAGAAAACATCACAGTGTACCCCGTTCCTACTACATTCACCTCAGATTTCTTTTAGCAGTGAAAGCGGAGAAATCTTAGATGTAGAATTTTTAACGCGATCTTCCTGCTTCTTGAACGAGCTGTCATATTTTCAGTGCAGCGAATTAAAAGATACGTATATAAAAGTATACATAATGTGTATTGTATTATAAAAAGTAAATACGGAGAGAAATTATATTCTAGTTATTTATGACAGAATTACTAATAAGATATTTTGCGATATTTTTATTAAATACACAGTAATATATACGCAGAATTGCAAGATTTTTCAAACGATTCGTCTGCTATTAATTAAAGCCAGACAAGTGTAATTATTGCATACATATATATGTTATCGATGTTATATTTCATCGTATATTTCAGAGATAAGAGCTTATCTATAAATTACCGATAGACGGAATGTGTCACGAACTTTGGAGCTTAATCAATGACGTGTTATAGAAATTACAACAATTTTAGAGACTGCGTTTTTAAATCAAAACAAGTTATTTCCTTGAACTCATTACTCAGATGAATTTGGTTGTGGTCAATGAAATTTGCTTTGTTTTATTTTGTTACGTAAAATTGTTGCACTTAAGCGAATTAGAAAATAATGACAGAAAATGTGTTTGAAAAAAATAATTTGTACTATATAAAAACTTATTACTTATAGTAAGATATAATTTGTTGTAATTTGTTATAACGAGATATGATTGAATTTTCTAGAGAAAGATGAGAGTCATACATATATTGAGCGAAAACTTTTCTCTGAAAGACACGAGAATATGCGGATTCCTCTAATAACTTAAATATTTCTGGATGTTTATAGAGATAATATGTATCGCATCAGAGCAATGATAACACGAACTCAACGGTGTTGAAACGGACTTTGTACTGTGAAACATACGTACTGAGTATGGGAAATACAACAGTAGAGAATTCTGTCCCCTATTCATATTGTGCAAGCGAAAATAATGCAATTTTCCTGTGTGCAAAACTATTTTTAGCTACAATTAGTTTGCAGATTTTAAAGAATACAAATGTTTCTCTCGCTTAGTAATTTAAAAATATATTAAAAATGTATATAATAAATCTTGTATAAAATTTACATTAACATTTGTATTCTAGAAGATACAATAGTTAAAAAAATACAAACAAATGTACATAAGTTTAACATAGTTTTTATATTATTCTGAATAGCAGAATTGGTTTTACACATGTGTTTCATTTCATAAGAACAAACTTTTGTGATCACAAAATATCGCGTTTTTGTGATAACAAAAGAAAATACTTAGAGATAAGGAAATCATGATGAAAATATTTTTGTATCTATATTTGAAAACCGCAATTCTCGCTTTTCGTCATCGTCAGCATTCAGGTTCATTCAAACTGCGTTTACTGCGCAGACGGTTATAAGTCTCTGGCGTGCGTGATCAGTCAGCATTCGTGCCGAAGCGTCAGACGCGTTCGTGTGTTCAGTTGTGAAACACGTCGACAAGCCGCTGCCATTCGACATAGCTTTCCACATATAAAGTAAGTATTATTTTAAGTATTATTTTAACAATTATAAGTAGTTTTTGGTGATTACAAATTTTATTTTCGAGCAGATACAAAGTTAATCTATTCTGAAACTATTAAATTCAAAAGATTTTTAAATTGAATTTCGAATGTATCAATTGCACACTGACATATTGTTTAAAATTGGTATTTTTTGTAAATTTTTAACAAATTAATTAACAATGTTAACGTAATATTTTATTGATTTACTTTGCGGATAAATTTATTTTGGTGCGCGTTTAATTAAACTTTGATCAAACCTTATCTGTTTAAACGTTTATTTCCGATCTCCGCGACGTAACTTTCACACAAAGATTATTTTTTGTTTTCGCGATCATGCACACATTTAACATTGAATAAGAGAAATTGAAATTTTTCATTATTTACGTAAGATTGACGAGTGTATAGATTTCATCGACGAACGTATAGATTTCGAGATATTCAAGGTATTCTGAAAATCGTACACATTGATATTGACATATTCAGTTATTGAAAGACTGCGGTGTTTGTAAACGACTAGTTTTGAATCTTGAATGATTCTTTCAATGTCAGTGAAAATAGAAGATTAAATATACGAAATAATTATTCTCGTAAGCACACGGAAGATCAAACCATCAGGTTTTAAAAAGAAGTTTAATATATGCGCATTAATTAAATGTGCGGTCAACAAGATATTCGTGACATGTGCCTAGACGTGTTTAGATTAAAAATTTTTATTTTAATGTGATATTTATTGTCGCATTTTATTTTCTCGTACAAAAATTATAGAATGTAACAATTAGTTTGAGAGATAAAAGCAATATATTAATATAAATTACTGCTTTCCATTTTTATTAGAAAAATATACACACTTTTTATTTAACAGATAAATTAAATAGATCATTTTCGACTTGTCGTGTGATAACTTTGCGTGAACACAATGGCAACGGAGGTGGCTCAACTTCCTCACCTAAACATCGTTAATCGCGTCTTGGAATTACCCATCGTTGAACTAGCATTGCACAAATCCGTCGAAACCTACACCAAGGTAAAAGATTCGTATCAATTGATACACTGGGCTTTCACCACTGCCGAAACATCGCTGAGCACCGCGACAAAACAAGCGATTCCCATTGCCGTGCCAATCGCTAAAAGACTTGAGAGCCCCATCAATTTTGTTGATCACACATTATGCCTTGGTCTCGACAAAATAGAAGAGAAAGTACCGCTGGTGAAAGAGGATCCCGCACAGGTTTGAACACACATCTTTTTCATGCACGTAAAAAATTCTAACAAAATAGCAATCTTTCTCAACATATATAGATTTTAAGATGTTTTAGAAGTATTGTTAGAAATATAGAAGTGAAAAGTATATGATGTTCACATTAGCTAAATTTCTTCAGATTCTAATGAAGGCTAAGTCACGCATTTCATATGTAAACGATTTGATCGTGGCACAAGCATCGAGTCTGGGATCCGCTAGTTGGGTTAAAGCCAATCAAATACTTGACACGCAATATGGTAGTGCGGCTGTGAAGGGTTTAGATAACACGGCCTTTGTCGTCGATAAACTCATTGATAAATATTTCCCTTCGACGGAAGAAGAGCAAGAAACGAAAGAAGATCCGGAAAGTAAGTAGAGTTTTTAAACTTTTTGTGTGAGATGAGATTGTTGAGATAAAAAAAAAATATATATATATATATATATAGAAATATCATTGAATATAAAATTCTGCAAAGATGTACACGTTCTTTGAGTTTTAACGACTACGTCGTTATGTTTGATGAAAGTGAAGGAAGTGCGCCAAGCGCGAAAGTTAGTGAAAGTAGCTAATAATAGTCGGCACATTACAACCGTTAATTTCTTATTTGTATACATTTGTTACAGAGACAGAGACAGAGACAAACACAGCTGAGGAAGATAAGCTGTTACACACTTTGCAAACAATCGGTCATCTGTCCAATAAAGCGTCTCGACGCGTATATTCGAATGTAATACGCTACTTGAGCACCGTCAAAAAGGAAGTGCTATTGAAAGATTATGTTCGCCGTTTGGTCGAGTTTCTTCATCTCACGTCGTATCTTCATTGCGAAAATACTGCCGCGACAGAATCGAAGCAAGTCCAGACTAACGGTGAGGTAAAAGAAAATAAACAAAAATCAGAGTCAGAAGACAAAAGAGAACCAGAGGAAAATTCGAATATTGAAAAGGAAAAGCACGAATAAGAATTGCTCTTGTTGCATTTGCGTTTTTATTTTCTCCATTTTGTTATTTGTATTCTTTTTAAAAGTGAATGTTATATTTATCTTTAGAAGTAAAAAATATTACATATTTATTGTTAATTCAATTATGCATTAGCCATTGTACATGCCGTTATACTTTTTTTATGGTTATCATGTGACATTATCAATTTAAATAATATAATTGGATCAGTTATTACATTTGCATTTGCGAAGACCAGAAACCACGATGCAAAAATAATATCTGACAAAATTACTTATTTTTCTACAAAGCTCACTAAAATCGTCGTAAATAAGTTTTATATTTATATATTTTGTATAACTGAATAAGACTGCGAATTATATATGTATAATCGAAGACAGAAATGCATCACAAAAGAAAAACTGTTTTCATTAATAATATATAGATGCAAAATTCAATAATATTCTACTCCTTTATATAAACAATACAACTAATTATAAGTTGATTTGTATATTATATGTGAATGTTTTTTTAAAAAAAAACATTTATCTAAGTGAAAACTATCTATAAGCATAATTTAAGCTGAAAAACAATAAACTCGATGTTTGGCAGAGAAAACACTGCGCTCCATTCTTGTTCTAAATCCTTTAATCTTTTTATTCTACTATTAGTCGTAAGTCATAATGCGAAGCCTTATATCTTTTGTAAGTTGAATCACGCGCGCGAGAAAATAAGAAAAAATATAGAACTTATCTTAATGTTTTTTATCTTCTTTGAACCATTATTTTCTAATTGGCGCACATTGTTAACAATTTAATGTTTCATATAATATTGTGTAAAATGAAATTTGTATCTTCTTAATATACAAATAATGATGTTGATTAACAAATAAAAACGAAGCAGCTAAAACGTCTATACGTGGCGTTGCAAAGTTCGGAGCGTCATTTAACAACACGATTGCGTCAGATCGACTAAAAACCGTGTCATCGTGACTTACAATCATTCTTTTTCGTAGATTTACTAGTTGGTCATTGGAGTTTGGACATAGAACATACGTGTGCGTGTGATGCGAACGTGAGCAGGGCCACGTCACCGACGTGATGCTTCTTCTCAACGCGCAGAAGCGGTATCACAGACGTACGCGTATTGCGCGAAACCCGAAATTGTGAAGGTAAAAATAAAGAAGAAACTCTCTCTGTCACATATATCATTTCTGTAATTATTAATAAAATTGCCAGTAAAATATTTAAAAACCAAAAAAAAAAAACAGTCCGGCAATTTAAGAAAAAAAAATTTCATAATCGTTTATATGAAGTAATTAAACATTGAATCTTGGAACAATTTTTACGTCGAAATTAGACAGTTTTATTTTATAATGACATTTCTTTTAATATCCTATGAATAGATATTTTCTCCGTGATTAATAAGGAAATTTTAATTTAAAATTAGAAAGAGAAACGCAATGTAATGTAGAGAAAAGAAAAGAACCTCTGATTTCAACGGCACTGTTTCCGGTTCTCCCCACTCAATAGTGTTCTTTGATACATACGAGTTGTCACACAGATATAACGTCAGTCAGAGCCGGTGCTTCGTTGTAAAACAGTGAATCACATCTAACTTTAGCTATCAACAAGTTTTTCTTTAGCAAGTCATCCAAACATACGTGTAAGTATATCATAAAAAAGTTAAAATATAGTCTATTGTTCTACAGGTTGAAATAACTTGAGATATAATTGTTTAATTTATTCGATACTCAACGAAACTGAATGACCAACAATTTGATGCAAAACAATTCTTTTGCAACACGAGAAACATTAATAGTGTTATTTTTTATCTTATATCATTTCTTGTGTATGTTACGAAATAATTGTCATTACTAACAAACTTCTAGATTTCTATGTTAATTTCTTTTGATAAATAACAGCCACGTAACTGTATATTTAACGCAATTTTTCTCGTTTTATACAGTAATAATTATGCTAATTTGACATGATTACATTATTGCGTGTATTGCACAATAATTTAAATATGTAACGTCACTTCAATCTTTGCAATAAGTTCGAAATTGTGAAGTGACCGGTATATACGTTTCACAAGGGATGCATAACTAGGGTGAATATTTTACAACATCAATAATCTTTCTCCGACAAGGGGAAGTTTGCGATTATAGATTGTCCATGACTGTAAAATTAGTATTCAGGTCGATGTAATGCAGAAAAGCTGTATATTTGAATATTAATTTAGATTCTTTTTAGATATGTGTGTGTGTGTGTGCAAATAAATATATTTTGCAAAATGACATTTTTTCAAACAACATATTGACAATATATTTACTCTGGAAACATTATTGCACAATTATTACAAGATCAAAGAGATAGATTTAATTTTTTTACGTAAAGATCTTATTTAAAAAATACAAAAAACAGTTTTAAAACAATGTGCGCATTCTAGAGAATGCATCTTCAGATTAGCGTCGCAGTCATAACGCGGAAGCAATTTACTCTTGTTCTTTTTAATGTGTTCCAGCGGATGAATCATGTACTACGCGCATAATCTCATGATCAGTTGAGTGCAGTAATTCTCGTAAAAAAAAACAGAACAAACTTTTTCTAATTCGTTTTTACACGATTTTTCTTTTCGACACGACCTCGCACATGCATGTTACGTGTTCGACACGAAATTAGACATCCAATATATTTGTTGTAACAATTTTGTGCACCGATTCTGCTTTTGTTTTTTAATTAATATTTGCCGATCGCATATGCAGCTACGGTAAAGATATATAAGTGAAGTAAATTTTTAACCAATATGAGTCGGCAACGATATCAAAGTTTCGAGTCTGGCGCGATATTAGATAACAAGTTTTGAATCATCATCTGCCAAAGGTACAAAGATCTGTGGTATACATTAAACTTGCTTGATGTTATTTATAAGTTGTGATAAATGCACTCGGACAACACGTGTCGAGCATAAAGTCGCTTATGTAAATTGTTGTTGAATCTCTGCACCTCTTATCAGTCAGATATCAATATCGTCTTATGTGTTACACATATCTGTATTTATAGATTTCTCTGCGAAATGATATGTATATTTTTTTTTGATAAAAATATCTAAGTGTAAAGTACATACATGTCACTTTCGAGACACGTGTAATTTGAATGTTATTTTCAACGTGCCATTTTTTGTTTATTGCAGAGAGAATGGCGGAGGCAAACAAATCCGCGCCGAGCTCGGCAAATTCGCCTCATCTCGAGGTGATAGATCGAGTGAGAAACATTCCTGTGATCCATTCGGCGATCGAAAAGACGGGCTCCACGTATTCCTACGTCAAAGATTCCCACCATTTGGTAAACTGGGCGTTGAACTATGCCGAAGCGGGTCTGAACACTGCGACCACTAAGGCGGCAACGCTCGCAGCTCCCCTGACAAAGAAATTCGAAGGGCAGATCAGCGCCGTCGACCAGAAGCTGTGCCAAGGGCTGGATATTGTCGAACAAAAAGTTCCGATTGTGAAGGAACCGCCTCAGCAGGTAACGCGAAAGGAAACTTGACCTGTATATTCTCTGAGATCGGAATCTCGTTCTCTTTATAGAGAGTTTTTTTAATCAAATACATCTCTTCTCTTTGCACCGAGCGAAGCAAATAAATTTTTATGCCTGAAGATTAATTTTATTATATTTTTAAATTCTTTTTTCTCGAAATATTAATTTTTTTTTTTTTGCTATGTTAATTCAATATTATATTGTTTAACTGCGGAATTTTCTTGACAAACATGGTTTGTGTATTTGCGCAGATATACGACGCTGTTAAAGCGGTTATGCAAAGCTCTCTGCAGCCGACCATAGAAAAACTTAATGCGGCAAAAGAGTCGGCCACGCAACAGGCGTCTACGTTGAAGGACATCAGCATAGCAAAGGCGAACGAGCTCTTAGACGCGAAAAACACGTCTGAGTCTTCGTGCGCGAGATTCATACCTTCGGGCGAAAAAACCGTACAGGTTGTCGACAATACCAGCGAGCTTGTCAATCGTTTGCTGGACCGATACTTCCCGCCTGTAGAAGGCAAAGAAGAAAGTACACCTGGTACGTGTCTCTTTAGAATTTAATGAATGTTTGCGCGGTATAATTTATTTATACGACACACATGTTTTGCTGATGATGTAAGTTGCAGAACCAGTCTCGGCGGAGGAGAACAAAGTGCTTCACATACTGCAAACAATCGGTCAGATGTCGTCGAAGACGACAAATCGCGTCTACCATTCGATCGCTGCTCAACTAAAAACAGTGCGCAAAGAAGACGTTGCGAATTACATATCGAATGTAGTCAATATTCTTCATTTCACGCAGTTTTTGAATCTCGGACAAGGACAGGTGGAGCATCAGCAAGCGAGCAGTTCTCCGACGGAAAAGAAAAAGGAGAAGGAAAACTAGAAGATCCAAGTTTGAGAACATCACATATTTGATGTACAAATTTAATTCATTCGTCACACACGTACTGTAGAATTTTTTTAATATTTACAAAAACGTAAAATAGAGTATTGAAGCTTTTTATTTAGTTATGCGAAATTTAGAGAAATATATTGTTCTAATTTATCGAAAACTCGTAAAAATAAATACTTGAACTATGTGACGAATGATTTAACTTTTTCAAGTTAGTTTTCATATATTTCTATATGTTTATATGTACGTATTTTATAGTCGCGTATAAGTTTACGCACAATGATGTAAAAAATGTATAATGTATAAGTTTTTAGCAGGTGTTTAAAAAAAAATGCACAAACAATATGATTAAAAATCCGAATTGTACTGTGAATAACTGCGAGCATATCATTTTAAATGCATATCATATAAATAAAGAATAAATAAAGAAGATAATAATGTACCGCATTATACGCACATATCAAAACCACTACTCGGAAAAAATTGCTACGTATAATAATAGTGTTTAAATAGCGTTAAATAATAAAAATTTGAATAATACTTTTTAAAGAGAAGAGATATTCAATTTTCTTTTACGTAAAAATCAAATTCATTAGATTTAAATTATACTTGTTTTCGGCTATTTCTCTAAAGCTTATTCTGATCAATACGCCGCGTTTTAGCCGTTAGGTTACCGACAAACGATTCGAGGCGCGATACATCGAAGTCTCGTCGAGAAACTTCAAACGGTTGCGGCGAGATCTTGCGGTGAACGGTCGTATCTCCGCACGAGATATCGGGTGATGAAAAATGACGAGAAACAACACACAAGCCTCTTCTTGAATGTGTACAAATAATATTGTTTGGCCAGCTGTTTCCGATCGGAACAAATAAATTCGCGAAATGACTCAGAGATCAAGGTACAGCGTCCGCGACGCTTGAGGGTGGGAAAACGGGAGGAAAGCCCGTTTAGAGGCGAACAAAGGGTAGTTTGCTTGCGACGACCAAAGCGTCAGGTAAGTGTCAACCTCGTTCCTTTGTTACATTACACACCACCTGTCAATTCGCGTCCGTGACATTGATCTTGAGGGAGGTCGCCGTGTGTCTATAACTGGCTTCGCACGTTTGCTATCGCGACTTTGCCATCGATCGAGAGCGAAACGAGTAAGTACGCGAGCGTTCCTCGCTGCTCCGAAGCGTCTGGTTGCTTTGTGCTCCGATTCGTGCTGTGATATTCACCTTCACTCGGTGTGTTTGTATGTACGTCCTTCTTTCCTTCTTGTGAACAAACGTGTGTGTGTCTCATTTGAATTGCGCGTTATATATAATAAGATATAAAAAGTGAATAATATCTGAGTAATGCGACGTTTATTGCTGAGTTGTAATACTTATTAGTAATTCTGCAGTGATAATTATGATGCAATATTAATTGCGAGGAATGTTTTCTTGGTTGCGACATCGTCGAGTCCGGCTCGTACGCTGAATAGAAAGGCTATTTTGTTTGTAAACAATTTTCTCTAATTGCTCAATTAGTAAATGAACAAATTTAATTTTTATCAAAATTAATTAAACATCGAAGCACTCGAAGTAAAGAATAAATTGTACACGAAAGATGAGAAAATATACATAGCTATATTTTTTAACGTTTATAAAACTAAAAAATTATTTTTTCTATTTTAAACAACAATGTGTTGCCATGAAAAGTGCTGAATTTTGTACTTCAATTTCTTTTTTTATTGCAGATTTTGCCAAATACTCTCGAGAACAAAACGAAGATAGATTTGCTGTATCCATGAAAAAGGAATCTTGTCTCGATTGCAGCAATGGAAACAGAACTCCCAGATCAATTCTATCGCATTCAGGCTGTCGATCGTGCGCGCAAAATACCCAGCGTGAATTACTTGTGGGATAAGTCCACAGAGGTGTACGAGCGTGTGAAGGGCACGAACACGTTCATAAACTGGGCTTTTCACACCGTCGAGAACATGGTGACCACGATGATAGAAAAGACCTTGCCAGTCGCCAGGTTTATGGAGAAACCAATTTACACGTTAGACAAAACACTCTGCCAGGGCATTGATTTCGTCGAAGTAAAGCTGCCTATAATTAAAGAAGAACCCAAGCAGGTATATATACATTCTTTTTTTGTACTAACAATATATGTTAGATTTTGGTAGCTCCTTCATATTAATGCGTATTTTTCTCTGACAGATTTTAAATCGCACCAAATCCATGGTATCCGAACGTCTTCGCCCTGCGGTGAAAACTTTTACTGATTTGAAACAGGAGACGAAGCATAAAGTGAGGTTTATGACTCTGTGTACATATTACAGGATTTATTACTTAAGAATCTACAGTTGGCAGCAGGCGGACAAAGTCATGTCAACTGAGACGGGTATCAGTATCTTAAAGACTGTCGATAACACCACTGATCTTGCTGAGATCATGTTGAACAAGTACTTACCGCCGTCAGAGGAAGAGACTCACGACGAAACAGGTAATAAAGAAAATAAAATAAAAGCCAGATGATGATCGTAAAAGCAGATTTTTTTTTGTAAACTTGGAAATTAAATTCCTAGTGAACATTGAGATTTAGCAAGTCTTGTGGATCATGTGTTTTTCGAGCGCAAATTATTTTAACACGTACACGTAATGAAACCAAATTATAACTGTTAATTAATAGCTGGCAAATGTATATTTCATCTCTTGCGATAATTTTAATCATTTTGTATTTTCTAGAGGAATTATGCAGCGAGCACACGAAACTGCATCACACAATGGAAAGACTGAGTGACTTCAGTACCCGGGCATCGCGACGCATTTACAACGCGATGATGGAGAGGTTGCAACATATGTATAAAATCGAAATACTTATTCTCGTGTTACACGCGATCGTGTTTATCCAAGTGTTTAAGTTCGTGGAGACCGTCGTGAGTTTTGCTTTCAAATTCTTCGCCGACTGCGTCTTTTCGTATTATAGAGACATGTTCTAGTCCGTTGATAATCTATTTTTCTCACTTTTATAAAAGTTACGCGTCCGAGACGCATATATTTTACTTGCAAACTGCGAATTTTACTTAAATGCGCGATAGCGCCGTGAAAATGCGCGTGGCCATTTGCGGAATAATTTCACGGTGCAAGAATAAATTAAAAAAAAACTCAGCCATGTGATACACGGCGCCGTTTCTCATAATATTTCGTATTTGCATATATTTCTCGAGTTTTTAAAAATTTGAATAAAATTCCACGGCGTTTGGGGGACAAGAAGAGTCAAATTATTTTTAATAACAAAAACGATCAAGTTATTTTTTTAGTGTGGTCATTTTTAACTGATATTTAACTTGAAGATTAAGATATCGAAAAACATTGTGCGGATTGTTATATCGCGAAACATCCTGAATATATCGTTTTCACGACGAGACAGAAAGATATCGCATTTCAAATTTACAAGCTTAAAACTAAAACTAAAAAAAAAAAAAAACAAAATGACTATACATGTATAAACATTTATATAAATATGTGTTATACGTGTTATGTGTACTCAAATTTTAAATCTAGTTATAACATTGTTGACTATCGTTAGATATTAAGAACAAATCGTCGTCAAACGTTTGAAATTATCGGTGTGTTCTTATTTTTGTGAGAATATAGCATTGATATTTTTTCTTTTACATAATTACTCATACACGGAAGAGAAAAGTCTTGCTATTATTTGTTCAGCAAGAAAAATGGTTGAGTCTACGGAATTTTTTGTTTCATCAACAAAATGTTTTGTTGACGAAACAAAACTCTTAACTCTTAACGCTCCGTTGACTCTGCTGCGGAGAGACATTTTGCTTTATTGTATAAAAGTGCCGGACTTGCTGGACGACAATATATAAAAAAAAAAAAAAACAAAAATGACCGGAGCGTTAACGGTTAATAAAACTTAGCAAATATTTTTTTTGCTAGCCATATAGTAACTAAGTTTTTGCTATTCCAGCAAATTTTGTTTTTCCGCGTACTTTTCCGTATCCACATGCTTTTCATACCCTGTTATCGTATGTATTACAGGCATATGTACTTGATAAAGCATGGTTGCACATGACACAAGCTCTTAATAATAATAACATTGTTAATTTTTCGTTCGTGTTAATTTTAAGTTTTTATATATAAGACTTCGTTGTGTTTTACTTGAATTATATTTACTAAAATGTGATTATTTATCAAAATATGTGTGTCTCGAGAAAAATTGATCGATTATCATTAATGTAGATGTTTCTTAATGCAACGCAATACGTGTTCAGTGCTAATTGTGAAAAGTAGACAAAAAAACCTTGAAAATGTCACACTTTAACGACTGTGATGGACAAGTAAGCTTAATTTATTTGCTACTTTACGTTTTGTGATTTGATTTTATATTTATTCACTCTGTATGTGAAATAAGAGCGCGCAAGTGCGCATTAATATATCGAACATTGCAATCATAAAGACAAACACATTTTGCAGTTTTTAGTAACAATAAGATTGTAACAAATACATGTACACGTACCGAGCAAAAGTTACATTTTAAAGTTGGAAATTAAATTACGGAAGTTCGTGAAGTTCTGCGGTGAAACGATACATGTACTACATAACTGCGGTAGATACAACACGATCTTCTTCTTCTTTCACATCTATCTTCTTTTCAATTGAATTGTCTCGCGAGATATTTGAGCATATGCGAATGCGCGACACAAACCGTTTTTATCCGAATGCTTTGAAAACGTACTGCTATGTGACAACAACGTCAATAACAGAGCGAAGAGCAAATTATGTTTAGATTAGAAACGGATGACGAGCACGCGGAACAGTCGCACGTAAATCGTCTCGAATCTTCATATTATATCCATTTGATAAGCTCGTCGAAACTTCACGAACTTCCGCGCTCCATATTCGCGACATCTTGCATGTATGTATAATCGAGCGATAACATCCGAAAATGTTTTTCTTTTTTTTCTATTTTTCTCTGTGTACTTACTAATTGCATTGTTACTTATCACGCGCACTGTGTGAAAAAAGAATGTACATTATAAAACACGTAATAAAATACTGCCGAGATGTATTTATCTTAACACGATCGTGTTTTTCCAGGCATTAATCCCCGTTTTTCGCGCGCAAGTTGCCGCTCAAGTCAATCTCGAGATCGTTAAGGCAAAACAGACGTAAATAATCTGCGTAAAAAATCCGACCGGTTGCGTTTTTTTTTTCTCCTCGCGAAAGGAGGTCTAAACCAGCCATTTTTCAGACAGAGAGTCGGGATTCAAGCTTGGAGCGAGATAAGGGGGTTGCCGAGCGCGCTGAAGAAACTGGAGAGTGTATTTTTCTGATGTCAGTGTCGGAGAGCATTTATCACGTCCGCTCCCGCGACGACTCGCGGAAAGCGGGGATGAAAACGGGGAGGGGGGAGGGCTGTGGTGGAATCGCATACACGCGGAATATATCCAGGCGAATTCTTAACCGCGACTAGAGAAAGACACGCGCCCGCGATATGCCGCGCAGAACCCGTGTTCGTATTATTTCTTCGCGGTCGTTTCGCACTTAATCTACTTTTCGCGCTGCCTGGAAGAATACGATTAAGTCCCGGAGTAGAGCGCAAGAAAAGAAGCTACGTTCTTCATTCTTCATAAAACGGAAGTTGATTCCCCTATCTTAATAAAAAGATAATTTCTCACGTCCGCTTATTTGACAAGTAATTTATTTCGCGAAGCGAAATGTTTTTTCACGGCACGGTGCGCTCTCTTCTGTGTCGATTATTATTACCTTATTAAAAATACACAGATATTTTCTACTCCGGCTCGCGGAGATATAACATTTCTCTCTGACAGCCGACATTCATACGCGATATTTGCAGGTATTCACGCCACACGCAGCCGGTTTGCCTCGTCACTTACTCATTAAGGTTTATCCGTTATTACGTCGTGTAAAACGCAGTGCTAGCTTGTGCGTCCGCGGTTTACGCGCGCATAACGGACAATATAACGTCGCATTAATCATCGGAAGTCAACGGCGCGCGTTTCTCCTTGCGCCTCTCAAAACGCCATCCTGCGCGCTCCTCCCCGACCCCCGGCGTGTCACGCGCGTGCATTTGCGAAACAGACGGACGACGTCTTTTCATTAACGTGCTCGCGGATAATCCTGACGTACTACTCTCGGTTGCGTACGATGATGCGCCGCAACTTTCGCGAGGAATGCGGTTTGATGGGTGTAGCGCCTATGAAAAGAGAAAGAAGCGACCGTTTAAAGCCGCGCGTTGCCGCTTACGATGCGCGCGCGTTACGATGTGAAGCGCGCAGTGCGAAAGATACTTAAGAAAATTAGTAATATAGAGTCACGCCATGAAGCAAAGATTCTCAAGCTTCTTAAGTTTGTTAAAAAATATATATATATATACATGTTATTAATTTTTGGAATACAAAAAGCAAATATATTTATACAAGAACAAATGCAGAAGTTTGTTCAAGCGATTTAGTTTTTATTTTAACACAGATAGAAATAAATTATCGAACGCTAACACAAGTTTGTTTTGCAAATACTGATTATTGTTTTTATATTACGTACTTAAATATTCTCGGGGAAGAATCAAGTCGGGGGATTCTCGTATTTCTCTGCTTGAAAACCAGTGTGTTGCAGTTTATGGCGGCAACGCTGAAAGTGGTCGTATTATTTCCGATGATAAATACGAACATTGAAACTCATAACTGTCTCGCAAGACGCTTTGCGTTATTTGTTTCGAGGTAAATGGCATCTCCTTCGCGTCACGCGTTACGAGGATAATACACCGCGCGCTGACGGATTGGTTTCTAAAATATGCATTCTCGCGATCCTCGCTTGTGCGCGGCGCGTTTCACACACGTATCTCGTGAAATATAAATATAATACCCACTTACTTTAGAAATCATCAGATTTTTGTGAAACATTATTGTGCGACCTGATTTTGAAATCTTTTTCGATCGCAGGGGAGATTTTCTGAATGCTCGCGACTTTGCTCTCACGTAGCCATAAATTCTCGGACCCTTAGAAAGTTTGAAGACTTACAAGATGTGTCGAGACTTTCGCGCGCGGCGTCAATACTTTACAAGAGTTCTTGTGTAGTGTGTGCGTGTGTTAGTTTTCTCTGCCACTATAAAAATCTTCTTTTTAATTCCTCAGGGATCGGCATTCGCGGGACTTCGAGTCCCGCGATTCTATAAAAAAAAACTTGCGACATACATTCAATGTGTGTGCGTTTTTGCACGACAAAAATTTTCATTAACGATGTTACATACAGTGTGTGGTGCAATTTCAAAGTTATAAATTCATGATGTTGTATACGGTTTACGGTTCGACCTGCGACACCGGTGCTCGCTGAAAAACCGACAAGTAGCGAGGAGGTTCGCATATGAGTAAATCATTCCACACACACACACACACACACACACATACGCCTTCACGCACAGTGGAGACACGCAGAAAACACGTAGGATGTTCGCGAGTTTTCGCTGGTCTCGTCGCAGTTTCGTAAACAGCTTCTTGCCGGTGGTCCAGAGCTCTGCCGGTAGCTGCAGGCCGTTTTCAGAAACTATAATAGATTATAGAAGACGGTCTCTTTCTCTTCCTCTCTCTCTCTCTCTCTCTTTCTCTTTCTCTCTCTGTGGCCCCGGTTGGTTGCAAGGGAAGCGAAGAGGAGATACTTCCGCACCCGCTGAAAGATCTATGACGAGGCGGTAGATAAGCTATGCTTCATAAGCAGAGATGTTATCTTCATAAAAGCCGCAGGTCGATGCCTTCTTCCGCATCCCGACCTTACTCCGGGTCGTATCGCGCGCCGTTTATGCCGTGTACATCACCAGAGATACTAGACGCGTATCTATATACAGCTATTTGCTGATATATATATATACAGATGCGTCTGCATACCGGATAAACAGCGCGCTGATGGATCTCTTAAGCAAGCCAAATTGATTTCCCTATACGGAAAAACACTTTTTGCGAGATCTCGTATATTTTCGCGAAATATTTTAACGGTCATATGAAAATTTATATATTTTCAAACTAGTTTTAATAAATTGTTTTTTATCTAAACTCACACATAAAATTATCAGATGTTTCAGTAAGTAATTTTCGAGTCTTTATTTTCCTGTTATCTCTGTTATCACTCGGTTTGTTCGTCTAACAAAGTAAAGTTCTGATGTTCCACCAGCTGTAAATTTTTTTCTCATATCTATGATTAATTTCAACGCCTGATATATACGTGGTATTTATCGCGCGCGCCGTAAACGCGAAATAAACTTTTGCAGTTTGCAACCTGTGGCGTCCTTTAATCCGACCATCGACCTTACTGTATGCGAGCGTTTCATCGCGTACTCTTGCCCGCGACGACCTTTTCCTTCTTTTTTGCGCGATGGCGCGACCGACGATCGCTAAAAAAAGCGGGAGGGTACGGTACTTTGGACGGGATCCAACGAGCGAACAGAGAGAAATTAATTTCACCGTGCGGCAACGAAAGCGCGAAGCTCGCTGTAAATAGTCGTATTAAGAAAAAGCACCGCTCGCATCGGATGGCGATAAATGTTTTAACGAACGCTCCTTGCGCGACGCGAACAAGATCGTTCCGTTCCGAATTGTTCTCACTTCTCGCGCCCGCTTGTGAGCGAGTGAAATTTTAATAGATGAGAATTTCTCGAATTGCCGGAACTTTTAATGAACCGCAAGTCTGGCCGACATCTCGATTCTTTTCAGAAAGTAAAATATATATCTTCAACTCGCGCGAAAATTAAAAGATTTGTCTATGTACCTGCAATAACAGGTTTATTTTTTAGAATAGCACGAGAGAAACAGCTGTTTTACATCCGTATTTATTATTATACGCACAAACATGTACGATATTTTTAACAAAACAAAACTCATTCAAATAACTATCAAGATAATAATTTTTTTTAGCTGTATAAACATAATAATATAATAAATAATCATTTTGTTTATAAAGTTACTTCTACCGGTTTAAATCTACCCCGTGAAATCCTTAAAACTTCCAAAATTGATTGCAAAATTTTGGAAAGGTATCGGGGGAACATAACCGAAAAAAAAGCACGAGAACGAATTTCAATAATTATTAAGAAAATTCCAAGAATTCTCGGAAAATCTTGAAACATTGCTACAACAAATTTTGCACACGGTTGCATACAAATTACAGTAACATTTCTCGCATGATCAAGATGCCATGTTTGCAGCGCCGTGCTTATGAATATGCTATTTTTCATTGCCGACGCTCGTACACTATGCTTACTTGTGAGTGATCAATACTGAATGCAACAGCCGAGTCACTCGGAGTCGGATATCCCATCTCTCGTGCTTTTTATTGCAGATCTCTCGTAATATCTCCGGCATTTTGCAGATACAATAATGCGAATTCGATAACTGATACTGTTACACGCTTATATGTAAGTTGCATTTTCGCATTGTAACGCGATTGATCGCATTTGCTCGGCAATCGCTATTTAAACTCGCAAAATTACGTGCTTTTTACACATTTTCGTGTCATAAGTCGCGTGGTTTTTGCGGAAAGAAGTTTAATTAAATTAATTATCTCTCCCGGTTACGAATACGCGGGAGCTAATTATGCTTGCGCAATTAATAAAGCAATATTTTTCGATTCTGACAGGTGACAAGAAAGCAAATTAGCGTGGTGCGAAATTACAAACATCATAAACATTGATAAGTAATTAATTACCGCGAAACAATCTGCGCATTGACCTGTAAATATGTAATGTGTGCATACACAATAGTACATGTTTCTTCGTGCCGCGCGTCGAAAAGCTCACCGATGAAAACCGTTCGCGATTCAGTCGTTTCTTTCGCGACAATGTGTGTGCGTGTGTATTTTTTTTTTTGGTTTTTTTTTTTTTGTAGGTTTAATCCCGCTGTGAATGTGTAATTAAAATTTGTGCGAGCTTGCGGTTATTATGCGGGGAATCCGCTGACACGTAAAATCATGCAAAATGTCGAGCGTAAAAGCTTCACCGTCAGCTCGTCTCTGAACAGTGCACGGTTAATGCACTGGAAGTGAAATAGCAGCTGTCCCAATTTGAATTCGGAACCGCGAGAGCGCGTATGGGATCTCCGCGCGAGAAGACAAACGTCGTTAAATTTTACGGTAATGAAAAAAAAAAACCAAAAAAAGAGAGAGAGAGAGTAACCGTGAAAATACAAAATATATTTGCGAAAACTTTCAGCCTTTTGGAAAACTCGCGTGTGTTCCCCGCAAGTACAGTAGACTCTCTCGCTATAGATTCGCTTTCCCTTTGACACGTTACTTTCACGCACACATAAGTCACTCTTCTACCATAACTGCTTTTAATTGCTGAGAGAAAAAGATACGACAAGTTTACGTATGTATGTTTCTGTGTTATCTTATTAAAATGTTATTAATACAATTACGTTATTAATACAATTAGAAACAAAAAGAAGATTGATATATCGAAATGCGATATATATATCGATATGCGATATTATAATGTTTGCATAGACAAATCTTATTGCTGCTCAAAACGCTACTTAGTATAGCAGTACTACGTACTATTGCAACAAAAATGCTCGCGCGGAGTCGTGGAGAGCGGCGGCTTTACTCTGCCTATCTATATAGATCCGTTTCCGAGAATTTTTCGCTCCTACAGCGGATCTATAGCGAGAATCTACTGTATTTAAACATTCGAAACAAGAGAAACAACATTTTCACAGAGAGTAAAACTTTTAGGTGATAAATCATTTGTGATTAACGTGTGATTCATAATTTACGTAATGGTTTCGCAACTCCGCAATAAATACTACAGATCGCAATCGGGCAATTCTCTCGTGTGTATCGTAAATCGCATTCACGCCGGACTCCGATATATCGAATCTTTGTGTTTACAGCGATGCGCAATTAATCCCGCGTTTCGCGATATTAACGCGCGCCGAGTGAAAGTGCTTTCGGTCCCTCCGCGTTTTTATCTTTTATACACCGCATATTGTATATTTCTATACGTGTACACGTAACACCCCCGACGGCGCTATACGCGCACTTTCACCGGGACAAATTGTGAGGATCGATAGACGTCTCTTCCGACCCTCTCTGTGTGTGCGGCGCCCTTCGTTTCTCTCGCGCACACCTCTCTCCGCTATTTAATATTTATTTATTCAAATATTCGCCGTGTGTGCGACCCCCCCTCCGGTTTCCACGTGTGCGCGAACGTCGACGCTTCGCGCACCGTGACACTCGCCGCATCGTACAGAATTTTACATTTTTTTCCACGGCCTTGGGCTTATGGTCACGTCGACGCTTTCCATCCGTTTCGTTACGCGATTAATATCCCGACGCTCACATCCCTATCTGTGCAAAGCGAAGTGCGAAATGTAAAACTTGACGCGAGTTTCATGATCGTCGAGCGTTCTTATACTTGCTCTTCTCTCCTTCGTTCGGACGTTTTTTTACTTACGAAAAAAACGAATAATTTTGTCTTACTTTTATTTAACACACACACATACACATTTGCCGTTTCTTCTTAAAACTTTATATAGTTACATTCAACTTCGTGAAAGGAAAGAGAGTTTGTTGACTGAGAAAAGGCACGGTTTTCGAACTCCATCCGTAGCAACTCGCCATTTAATTTCTCTTACAATTGAAAAATTGATTTTCAACTTGGCTTTCTCTCTGCCCACGCTCGGAAATAGGATTCCGATCGTTACAGGGTTAACGCTTATACCCGGGGATAGCGTAGGACACGTTAAGTGGCCGTATAACGCTCCCTCCATTTAACTTCGCAACTCGGATGGCGCTAAAAACGTTATTAGGGTTGCTATCACTTAACCGGGCGCGTAAACTTCTGCGCGTGGAAGAAAAAAAAAAGAAGAAACTCGCGATCGTCGACTCGTGAAAAGTCACGACGGCGGTGGTGACGGCGAGACCGACGAAGGATGGAAAAACTTTCTTCCCGCTCGGGCGTATCCATCGGGTTTGGTATCGCGTCATCGGCGTTATCGGAAACCTTTAACAGGCTTTGCGGTCTGTTAGAAGTGACGCCTGTATTAATTTGTTCCCGCGGCCGGAGGAGAAGGCTCCCTCGGGAAAGGGCGCAAAAAAGCGGAAGGGGCCGCGGGAGGAGAGAGAAGAAGCTCGAACGATGGCCGCGAGCACTTCCGCAGACAATTTATTTGGCCGGTCGGAACGATCAAACTTTTTTCCCCTTCCCCGGACCACGTGAAAAATAACACCGCCGAAAGCGTCCTGCTGGAACAACGGGACCACGTCCGGCATCCGCTCGCGCCGACGAACGACGGAGGGAGAAATGAAAGGCAACGGGTATAAGCTTGGGAAAACGAAAGCTCCTCTTGACGGTCTTTCGTCGCTCACCCGCCGACCCATCCCATCTCTCGAAGCGCGGAAACTGCGGCTACTTGGGCGAATATCAAAGGCGCGTATAGTTTCGATTACGTGTCTCGACTTCCATTTCTTTCCTCGAGCATCGAGCGGAATTTCGTTTGATTCCGTTCTGGAATAGACCGTGCGAAAGAGGAGCGTTTAAATGAACAACTACAATGTACTTTCATTAATAATTCCTGAGTGCTTTCCGTGTTAGTAAATATGCAGAACAAGAGGAGGAGGAGAGAGATGAGGAGGAGAGAGGAGTTATTTAATGTTTGTAATTATTAATTAAATAATTTATTACATTAAACAAAGTGTATGTGTTTTCCGTCAGTATTTTGACGGATTTAGTTCATTCGTCTTGGCAATTATGTTCAAATAGAGAGACACACAAATGAAAGGAATTATATAAACAGTAAAATTGAAAACGGTCGTTTTTGAAAAGCAAACCAATAAAACACAAAGTGAGTCGCAAATTACAAAATAAAATAAATTACATTATCACCGAACATAGATCTTAATAAATTAATATTAAAACAAAAGGATGTGTCTTGATAATGCATTTTAGACCAGCGTGAACCTAAACAGTAAAATTGAATTTATTTTATTTTTTGCTAGACCTCGTGTTTTATTGTTTTGCAATTATATAATATAATTATATTATATAATATAATTATACCCTGTATATTTATATACACACATGGCCGCATAACTTTGCAACTTCCTCATTGAATATAGCTCGTGTTTTCAAAACTTACTTTTAATAACTTCCCAAGAAATTTGATTCTACTCACGATCACTTCGTGCCCGTGGTGTAATATAACATTGCAGTTTCCGACGACTCAACACGCCGCAATAACGGACTGTAATTTTATTTATGCGGATTGCGCGAGGGTGCGGCGTGGGCTTTATTTATCGACGCCCGGAAAACTCAAGACCGCGGCGTTTCCCGCCCGTCACTTCCAATCTCGGGATCCGCCGCGGCCGGCATTAAAATTTCATCCGCGGCGCGGGAGAGCAATTACGCAGGGAAAAGTTAAAAAGTAATGTTACACAGCGACCGTGGCGGAGTCCCCCGCAAGAATGGCGCGCGTAAACTTCTTAATCGCGTTACCGCGGAGAGAATACGCATCCGGCTGTATTATTTAAGACAGCGCGGTTGATTGCGCGAACCGGCACCCCGCTAGGACTAGAGACAGTATTTTCGAGCACATACACCTTTTCCACTATCTCGCTGATATAACGTGTTACCGTCTCGAGCGAAACACTCGCGTGATTTTATCGCGAACCTGACGCAAAGGGACACTTGTTAACGTAGCAAACAAGGCACTTTGCATTTCACAACTCGGCGCGTGTGATTTTAAGTAATAAAAATATTTCTTTTTATAAGTAACATTATTATAAATTTTTGAACGAATATACGTGGGCAGTATTTTTCTCTCTCGTGACAAAAACGCGGTGTTTAAGCCGCGACTTTATCATCCTCGCTGTTTCCTGTACAATTCTTGATTTTTTTACCAGCGCTCGGCGCGCAGTCCGGGCTCTGCATTATGAAATTAAAATCCGAAGAGAGAGAGAGAAAGAGAGAGAGACTATCTCGGGAGGGACGGACGGAGGCATTCGACGATTTCCACTTTTTTGCCATTAGCCGGAATACCTGGCCGATCAATAAGGGAACAGAAGATCGTCTTGTCGTCATCTATATTTTCGCCGGGGCGTCCAATCACTTGGCGGTGCGCGATTGGTACTTACTTAATGATCGGATGGCTTCTCTCCAATATCTTCACGAAATTACGGAAGATCGTGCCTGCGCAGAATCGGGGATGCGAAACGGTACTTTTATTATCGGGCTTATATATACGTTTTCGATATGTCTCGCAAATAAGTATAAACTCAATGAAACACGCGATTCGATTGTATACGAATTATCTTTTTTTTTTTTTTATTTTGCCGGGTAAGAGTTGACAAACGTAGCATCCGGGGAAGGACTCATTAACATTTATGATCTTGCAAAATAAAGTCCAACGTGTTCTCCTGTACGCGATGAAGAAAGTTACGACGCAATAAAAGGCAACTAGTTCAGATTATGATTTGCATAGATTGCATTAAAGTCATTAGTACCGTGAAAGTGTGTGGACGATATATCTCGCGTGTTTTTGCGCGCGGAGAATATTTGCCAACCGCGAGAAAATTTAACGCTTTGAAGTGCACATCGGCGCGCGGAGGCGTGCTACGCGCGCAATTGCTTCCTACTAAATACCGGGTTTTGTTGTTGGAGAATGCTAAGGAAAAAAAACAAAAAACTAAAAAAAAAGAAAAAAAAACGCAAAATATTTAGGTAAATCGGTATCTCAAAGTGGATTAAACAAATAAACGTATTTGCCCGTATCGCTCGCAGTAGTATAATCTCCGTACAAATGCGCATTTCATCTTTCACAATTATTCCGCGCCGCGGTATAAAAGTTTTAATCTCGCTTGATTATTACACCGGCCGTCATCTTCGTTTTTATTAGTCTTAATTCCGAAAGGGAAACGGCAGTCGCGGGCTGTAGAAACAAGAATTCCCACACCTTTTCTTGCCGCGGTTTCGCGAGATATTACGAGAAAGAATTTGTATTTGTTAATTTGCTCATCTCTCTCTCTCTCTCTCTCTTTCTCCCTTGCATGTTAAAGTTGTATAACTAACGCGCGCGCGCGCGCTATGGAAAGGGGCGTAAGTACTACATTTATTTCAGCGAGAAAGAGAGAGAGAGCTGGATAAGTATACGCGGCCGAGAAATATATCGCGTAATGAAACGCAATTACGGTTTATAAGGCGGGGGCGTTATTAGAACGAGCCGTGTATACGTAACGAAATTTACGCCACGCGCGTCCCGTCTCCTCATATTTATTCTTGATGATTACGAGGCAGCCTGCCAGTAGTAGTAGAACAAGACGATGATCGTATCGGCTGCGTTCTCGTATAGTCGGACCGTAATGACTCTCCCGTTACCGTGTCGCGGAATATCTATACGGTGGAGAGCGGCATGTTGCAAAAACCACCCTTCTCGTGGCAAACATCGTCCATCATTCTCAATAACGCCTTCCTGCTTGCTTTACTCCGCGACTAGCGGCGCGTTGACGCGACGAATACCTTGAAAAATTTTCGCCGCTAGTTAGCCAAACGGGGAGGGTGGGATCGATGAGCGATTAATCATAATCTATCAATTTGGGCATCGTCTGCCAATTCGCTATAGGCCCGCGGACCGCGCCTTAATGTTTACTATCTATGACCGCGCAACATCGGCGATTCGCTAATGAAGCGTATTTTATTGCACGCTCGTCGTTGCGCGCAACGAACAATTAACTTTGTCGATTTTTTAATTTAACGCAGAAAATTGTTTTAAATATTCTCTTCATCGAATACGCAAACGTTTCTTCCGAATTCTTCAACAAACGCCGCGATCTCTCTCCGAATAAGAACAACATCTCGCACTTTTTTCTCCGCCGAATGTCTATTTACGTTCGGCGCATAACGATGATGATGCATATCATATCGTTGGGGTAGAAAACCGATATACCGCGCGTAAGAAGTCGCACGCGAGCGGCATAAATCACACGACGAAAACAAAATCTAAATGCCGCCGTTCTATTCCCCCGAGTCATGCGGCGGGGACGTTTTTCTTTCTTTTGGATCGTCGTTGGGTTACTATGCGCCTCGTAAAACACAGGCGTAAGAGAGGAAGAAAGTGGGAGAGGCGAGATAGAGAAGGAAAGAGAGAGAGCGTGGAAGGTAGGTCCGTTCTGTTGAGGAAACTCCGCGGAGACCGGAAGTTGCCTGCGCGCGCTGTGAGGAGCGACGATTTCGGTCCGACAAAATGTTCCTTAGAGCTCGGGTCCGTCCCAATTAACCCGCCACGTTGTACGCGATATTAGTTGGCTGTTGACAGTGGCGCTGATACGATCTTTCGACAGGCTGTATCGCGCTCGCCTTATTATTCATTAAACATTAAAACTGCGACCAGAGTCTCATCCTAAGCAGGACGCTCGCGATTTTCCCTCGAGAGATTTTTATTCACACGAGAAAGGAAAATTTTTTCCGCACGTTTATACGGCAAACCGAGATTTTTATCATCGCGGACAATTATTAGTTCTCGTTATTTAACTTTGTTTGATTTTAATCGCGAATGAAAAATGATTGATTTGAAAAATATTGAAATTAAATGTTTCCTTCTGCTTTGACTTTGTTAGTTTTCTATTTGTTTCATACATATAAATTTTACGATTGACGCATATCCGACTCTCTGTCTCATTTTCTCTCTCTCTCTCTCTTTCTGTCTTGACGTCTCGTTCATTCTGCTCATATTTTTCCGACACGCTTTCCGTCTCCTCCCGCGAGACTGACTGGTGCGCGCCACCGTAACCGTCGTCTCTTCCGTTTTTCTCTTCCTTGGTGTCTGTTGCGCGTCGCCGTGTGCATATGCTTCTAAAATTTTCATTCCCGGTGCTGCTGCCGAACAGCAGCAGTTTCGCCGTTGCGCCACGCGGTGAACCGGTCAATATTATATTTTATATCGCTTCAATATTATATCGAGCTTTGTTCGCCGGTATTTTGCAATAAAAAACCTACTCGCTTTCGCGTATTATGTTGGCTTGTGAAAATAAATTAATGCAAACTGATTTTCTTAGACGTGTCTATGAACATCGAGAGAGCAAACTTATAGAACTCTCGTCGTTTTGTAAAAGACACAGAATCCACGTTCAACACGTGATTCGTTAGTACATGCGCGCAATCGGCACGGTTTCTACTTTGTGCACAAATATATTGATCATTGTGCACAAATATATTGATCTTGATTGCTTCACACACACACACACACACACATATACACACATACACACATACATACATATACACACAGTGGGCTTGAATCAATCAAGATTAGTTTAGCAATTCGCATTCTGTTTGTCATATCTGGAGTCAACACGTTCGCAATTATGAGTTTACGGTAATTAATGGTTGATGAATGGTACACAGACCGTAGTGATAGTTACAAGTACGTTACCGGCGCGGAGTAATTTATGTTTCTGGGGCTTTTCTGTTTTGCGACTGAGGAAACTTCTGCCGCGGCCCGCGCCGTAACAAAAAAAAAAAAAAAAAAACACGCGACCTTTAATTGACAGTCCATTATGTTAGCTCGAAGTTTTAATTAACTGGAAATTTTTGCTAAAGCCCGCTGTTGTTTGGACAGAGGGCTGCAAAGTAACCAGTTAACGGATAATTAACCGATAAAAGAATATTAAAAAGAAAAAAAATACACGCGGTTGCGCAACATTTCAATTTGCGCGAGGGTGTATCTCTTCTTCCGAATATACAGAAGAAAAAAAGAATTGAGTCGAAATTTTCAATAAAGATCAGTTTTTGTTCGCGCAAGGATCCGTAAAATTCGTCGGCTCGCGTACTTTCTTCCCCGAGCAGTTCCGTTTGCATTATCCATTCTCGGACACACTTTATATTCCCGATTCGCCTCGTAGTTTGCGCCGGGTCGGACACCGGCGTGTTCCCGCGACTTATCCGCCATAGAAATCGCTCTTTCAATTGTCGGCGACAACTTCAAAATTGCGAAGAACTTCCTGCGTCCGCGGAAATTCGAAAGTTGGCCCCGGCCGCGACGAATTCTCGTCGTCGGGGAGACGGGTACACGTATCAAGGTAAACACCGATTGGAAAGTTAGCCGCGGTCCAAATGGAGTCTCGTCCGTAAAAGTTGCGCCCCGGCCAGCAAACAAATCCCTCTTCGTGGTCGTGATAACGGCGAGTCCGGGGAATTGGTCGCACTGTTTCGAAGTGGGTCAATCCAGAGTAAAAGACGCGGTCAGCGTCTATTTGGCCCCGCCGCCGCTCTTCGGCTGATAAAACGGTGGCGGAAACTACTAGTGTGACCAAACAGTTTCTAATGATTCGTAAACAGCGATTTATAAAGAAGAAGAGAAATGACGTTGAAAAATTACGGGAAGCGCGAGTCAATCGCGCGCTTTCGTGAACGCGCCTGTACGAATTAGTTTTTCAAGTATTCGCGAGAGATTCGCCGTTCACTTCTCTCGAAATTGCGAACAAATTCAATATAACAAAATAAACATTGTTGTGTCGATCAGTTTGCGTCACACATTCTTTTTTTTTTTTTTTTTTTTTTTTTACGTGCTCTGGATTTACGAAACTTGTTTCCTTCGCAATTTCTGCGAGAGAGTAATACATAATTTTATTACAGTCAGATTTTATTACATTTAACGCACGAAGAAAATTATTTTCTAATTACATATCATTTTTGATTAAACAGTACTATCTATTTCTTTATATTAAATTTGTGTAATAAACGCGAGTTATATTTCGTGTGGCAATTACCAACAGATGGAGTTCAGCTTGAATCGAGTTTCTCGAAAGCAGAAATTTATACAAAGCTACCGCGTGTAAGAAAAATTTAAACAAAAGCGATATTATAATTCTTTTCTCTTTCAGAGTATTTTCTCTTTCAATTAGATCCCTTCTGTCTATATTTCCTTTCGAAATGCGGAGTACGAGAACAACTCAAACCCCACATAAGTTAAAACAAACATCAATTTTAATTCTTCAGGCACAGTAGAAACTTTATTTCACGCCATAAAGATTAATTAACCATTTTAAAATTTAATTACCTTCACTTAACGCGTTCAGATAAACACAAATCGAAATAAATCGATGAATATTGTATGATTAAGTCCGAAATATTATGAAACAAAATAAAAGATTAAATGAGAATTATTACGAGAATTATTACGAGATTGTGGATCGTGTACTTCGCACAGGTGTAAACTTTTCGCGTATAAAGATTTTAGAGAGAGGTTTCGCTCTCCCATTAACGTTTGTGTTATATCAATTTCGGAATACGTTCCAAAGTAATTTCATCATTTTCCATCTTACGCGGTAGACATATCTTCCGCGTATTAGAACACGCTTCGTCGTTGCTTGTGATCCATATTAGGACATCAAAGCTGCTTCCGTTCTACTTAAGAAACGAAGCGTCTGTACAGTCCCCGTGACACGTTAGATACTCTTGAAACATTATTGAACTCTCTCTCTCTCTCTTACCTCCCTTTTCCTTCCTCTTCTCTAATAAATTTATTATTTAATTAACTACCACTCTCCCGTGCGGTAGACTTTATTTAGATCTTTTAAATATTGTTTGTTCTCTTTAAATGTGTAACGCGAAGCCGCGACGTCTCGCAATGCGACATTCTTTCCGCGAGCGAGCGTCGGCGTTTATCCGAGCTTATTTTAAAGCGACGACGCGCTCTCGGATATTCAAGTTAAAAGTACCGAGCGGGCGCGCATGTATAAAGAGAGCCACAGGCTGCCGCATAAAAATCCTGGAGATTATGTTTCTTTACGTACTTGGGTTGACGTTAACGTACGCCGGTGCTTGCCACCATCTTCTTTTCTTCATATACCGCGCATATACGTCCGGAATGTTGTAAGCTCCCTTAACGCGCACCTACAAAACAAATTCCCCCCGGCGCGTTGCAAATTAAACGTCGACGAATGAAGAAATAAACGCCTAGGTGTGTGTGTGACGTTTTCGATATATTCATATCGTTCCGGGGGAATGTGTACCTTACAAGAGCGCGAAAGAGGAGATATAAAACTTGTATCCTGATAATGCGCGATTGGAACGACGGCGACGATGTATACGAGGAGAAAAATATTTAAACGCCCGACTTTAATTTTACGACGAGCGGATATCACGTGCACGTGTAACGCGCGCGTTTTCCCGAGTAATTTTATGAAGTTCCAATTAACATTTCGCCTTCGTTACCGCGTGAAAACGGCAGGAGAAAATTTCCTACATACGTTTCCTGAATTTAGTACGGAAGCCGCAAGCGCGGGGCATGTGTAATGTAAATGTAGGAAATTATATTTCGCGTGTGCGTGTTGTGTGTGTGTGCGTGCGTGCGCGTGTGTGTGGATTAACGTGTTTGCAGTCTCCGCCAGCGAGTTGAGCGCATAGCAGCGCGAATTGCACCGGCATTCGCCTAATTTGCATATAAATCGTGTAATAATGTTATGCAATAATAATGCGAATTCATGAAATATGACTTGTTGATCGACGCGCGATAATGTGTATAGACGGCGGCATTACGGTCGGCGACGACAGTAGCAGAGCGATCGAAAAACTTAATAACTTCATTGTTAATTACAGCGCGATGAATCGCTATCCGCTGCGCGCGCGCTTGCATCGCTGAACGCGGATTTTATGGGACGCGGACGCGCGCGCGCGTTTCCGTGATATTTTAATTATTCAGAATAGAAGCCGCAGAGCGGAATCTGGCCTTTCCTCGTCGACGTTTCTTTCTTTCTCTCTCTCTCTCTCTTTCTCGACTCTCTTTTCATACATTTTACATCCTCGCCGTAACTCACATCGGGATATTTACCTTCGTCTTCACATTCTTCGCTGATTAATACACTCTGTGGTATTGGTAAACTTGATAGTGTCGCAATAACACGCGCCGCCACACAACGTTCCCGTTTGATTACCCAAGATGACAATAAAATTTAACGTCGTTTTAACGAGAAGATGCAAAAAATTTACATCGTAATAATCACGCAAAAATGTGAAGTTTCAATTAAATAAAAACCATATTTTAGAAAATCTTGCGGTTGAATGTTTCGTAGAAAACAAATTTGAGAGAAGATAGATATTCCGCGGAGCTGTCAATCGTCGGTTCAGGGGCTGACGGCGCGTTTAGAAATCGCTTTCGATCCGCAAGCGGAGTACCAGGGATACAACAGGGCGATAAACCTTTAGCACACAGCCGTTACCTCTAAAGGAGACGCGCGGTAGAAAGCGCCGACCAAAGTATTCCCCCGGGTACTCGAAATCACCGCGTTAATTCCGAGGTGTCTGAAAGTGGCTGATCCAGGGCTGCGGCGCCCCGGTTTAGCTACATACGTAGGCACGTATACACGCCGCCTTGTCGGCGGTTGCAAGGCGCTGCAACTCGCGCGAACACCTTGCCACACGTACTACGTACCACCGCACATTCGGGATTTTAGATGAGATGTGTGTGTGTGTGTGTGTGTATGTGTGGGTAAGAGAACGGCGCCAGACGAGGGGCTGGAAACACGCCCGGGACGAAGGGCCATTCTCGTCTCTGAGTGTCGTCGTCGAGCTGCTTGTGTCAGCGTTGCGCTCTTCTCATCGTCTCATTCTGTGGAATAACTGGAATGTCGCGAGAGAAAGACGCGCCTCCCATCTTTCGAGTTTTCGAAGACGACGCATCGACAACCTGTGGACACGAATCGTCACCGGGGCGAATGTATAATCGGTAGCCGGAGATGTGTTTATTCGATTCTCATCTCGCGGCGATAATCGATGAAGAAGAAATATTTATGCGAAAAGAGAGTTTGAAATAGCGAAAAATGTAGTCGCACTATTTTAAAATAGTCATCAACATCCATGGGAACTTTACAAGTTGCTAAAGATTTTGTTAATACTTTAGATGCGTGTAAGCAACAAAATTTACTTAACCGTGAAAAATGTCGGATATGCATATTGGATGTAGCTTGAAATTCAAGGTACATTATCACCCGTCTGGCCAAAGAAATTTGATTATCCTCGGTATTCCTCGGCGATATTTCAATACCAAATTTCATAGCGCAGTTCTTTTGCTCAATATTCGCGCAAAATTCTCGATTCCCGACGCTCCTGGGAAAACATCAGCCAGATGCGCGCAAGAGGAAAGAAAACATTTCCATCAAGAGCGGCACAGCTGGTAGAACAATTCATGTATAGACAATCATGAGCGCGGGCGCGCGCGGGCATCGATCGAAGATCTTGAAAATCAACACGCGGCTTAATTAGCGGGATTTTGTTTGCGCTTTAACATTACGACAGGCGAGTTTTCCTACTCGGAGGTTGAATTTGAACTCTTTCGTTTCTTCACGCTTCAATATCAGCGCGATCCAACTTCGCGTTCAATGTTTTTTTTTTTCGACGCAAAGTGCGAGAGCGAGAAAGAGAGATTTTGCGGAAAGAAAAAAACTGAAAAATTGACAAACATGAAACAAATTGAAATTTTCGAGACGATCTCAACTATTTAAAACTGTTACTTAGAGAAAGAAAGAAAGAAAGAAACATATCGAGAGCGATGTTCCCGTTGGAATGGAAAGAAACGAAATATACGAGAATATGCAACAACCGCACATGACGTGTGTGGAATTCAAGTTGCGGCTTTCGCGTTTCGTTCCTGAGAATTGCGATGAATTTTGGATGAACGACGATGGATGCATGCATAATTCGATCACGCGTACGGGGTACACGTATATAACGCGCGCAGTCTTCAAACATTATGTATCGATTTCTGCGCCCGGCGAGTGCATCGCAAAGCTCAGCCGGGCGAAGCGATCGGGATATCGAGTCCGTTGTGATTTTATTCTTCTCCGGAACGACGTTTCTTCTCCCGCGTCTGGTGCACTTGTTCATCGATCGCCAACCAAAACACGAAAATATTGAGACAAGCTTCATTGGGACCGAGAAAGAAATTCATTGTTAATTTCTTCCAAAATTTTCGCTTTACTTCATCTTCTCTTTACCTTCTTCTTCTTCTTCTCTCTTTCGCAGTTTGTCGAATTAGTAATTCTCATAAGCTCCGACAAGTAATTATGTTCTTGTTTGCGAGTTACCCCGGCACGGCAGCGATTGGAGAAGTTAATTACGCTGACGACAAATAAGGTAGCCTTATAACTTGGGCGTAAATATAGTTGCAGAGCATGAATAATTCATCGGAACTAACGCGCAATTATAGTAGGTACGCGGAAGACAGTATATGTACAATCACTTACCACTTGTCCCTAATTGTTCCATTATATTGTCATTTATGGCGCGCGCTTTTATCTTTAAACCATCGGATGACTCAACGAAAGACATAAATTTTTTGCGGCCACAACTTGCACTCCGCTGTATCAAATAACGTTGTCGTTTTATATTTCATGGGGTGTGTGTGTGTGTGTGTGTGTGTAATAAACTAGAAATAATTACCGTGTAATATAAAGTAGAGAGGTTGATTACTCAACGCAGTCAATTTATTAATTATTAAAACGATATTTAACGACGGTTAAAGAGATAATAAAGCGTCGTGGCGATCGATTGAAACTGTTGCTTCGTATTAACATATTATTTCCTGTAACTCTATATATATTGGAAAATATTGTCTGATATTCTACATAATGATGGAAATTAAATTATCGGTTAACGGTATCGGTTTGTACACACACACACACACACAGACGTTTAATGAAGTGTACATTTATTCCTTCGTCTCCGCCTAAAAAGCTATTGATAATTATTCTACAATCGTAATCCGAGTATCTGTGTGTGTGTGTTATTAATTTTCGATATCCCCCAGCTCGCGGATTTAAGATCTCGACTCTCGCGGTTCCATTTGCGGGATGAAATTATTCACTATTCTTCTGGGACGGAAGGATTATCCGCGCGCCCCCCCGCTCGCTTGAGCGTAGCAACATATTGAAGGATTCATCAGAGAAACGGGGGAGAAGAAAGAACACATCTCGATCAAGTTTTGCGCGGCGCGCACCGCTCGGGCGATACGAGGTTGCTGCATGCGCAGCAGGATTGCATCACCATTTTTATAGCGTTTTGGCAGACATAAATGAATTTGCCCCCCTCCGTGCGGCGGCTCGATCCCGATCTAAATATTATGCGCATAATAGAGCACCCTATAACCCGAGCGAGGCCGAGCTGAGTAACACGGTAATAAATTGACTCGATGCATCGGAACATGCGCTCCTGCATTGTACATAATCCAATCAGAATGCATCGTGTGCCCCGTAAGCGGCGTTACGCGTTCGTCTCTACGCGCCCGTCTTGCTGTTTGTATGTCGTTTTATGCACCAGAGAGCACCAATCACACGCCACATACAACACGCTCCGAGGACTCACGGTTGTATCACGACCGTGAAGAGAATCGAAAGATAAAGATATACATTTCGTTAAAAATGTTACTTTTGTGTAACACGGCCAAATATTTTCTTCTCAGTTGCACTAACGTAGTTGCTTCAATTTTTACTAAACTTTAATAGTCTTTAATTTGCGTGCATTTGAGCTTGTCAATATTAATATAAAAATTAGTGTGTATATAAAATTGTATTTTATAAAGTTTCTGCATGTCACGTAAGCTTCATCAAGAAGAAGAAATTTATTTCTCGGGGGAATAAGAGAGAGAGATATATATATATTGACCGGCGCGTTTTAACCCCCGCGAGAATTCGCATTTCCGCAGGCTGCTTTTGGCAGTCCACCTTCATTTCGCGGGCCCTCGTGGGACGCGTTGCAGGAACCCGGAAAAAGAAACAGCCGGCTGAAGGCTTCTGCTAATTTACGGTTCCATTAATCACATTCGCCACCTCCATTCTGCTGTCGCTAATTTCGCGCGCGGTGCGACCGCCGGCAATTTTTCATCTACCAAGACTAAGGTCACGGTTTGGCGGGGCGCGAAACGGGAGAGACCGCGCGGGTAGAAAAAAGGCTCTCCTCTTGATTCCCCGTGGAACCGCGCGCGAGCTGTACACGCATATGTGCTCTTTCGTATCGGGTCGCGTCGAGTCGATACGAACATCTGTGTGCGTTGCGCGAACAACCTGCCTCACCGCGAGTGAGGCCCTTCTCTACGCGTATATAATATATATGTACGTACCTCTCGACTCACACAATAGTACTTTATTAAGTAGCGTGAACAGGAATAAGATTTATCTATGCAAACATCATAATATCGCATTTCGATATATATCGCATATCGATATATCGACCTTTTTTTGTTTTTACGTCACCACGTAACGATAATATATCTGGCACACAGGCCTCCGAAAATACGCGGTTGCGTTAAAGAGAAAAGAGCGGCACGGCACGTGTCTAACCTCGGCACAATTTAATCAAAAGTTGTAGAGGTCGAACGGACCGCAACGCGCGCGGCTGATGAGAAATCATTTCGCTTTTTTTTCGGTTCTTCCATCATCCCGAAAGACGTATTCTCCGCACGTGCTAATTTCGGGAGTTGTTCGTTCGGAAAAAGAAACTTCGCTCCTTTTTCTTTCGATTTGCAAAGGCTCCATTTGTTAACGGCGAGCATTAAACTGACGATTATCCGTTCGGACGTGAAGTGAACGATGAGTTTTTCTTTCCGACGCTCGCGGATTATCGCACGGATTATGTCGCGTGCGACACCACGCGCGTTCATTAGGATCCGTGACATCTGATAAGAGAACAACATCGCCGCGGAATTGACTAGGAGTTGAATTTTTTCTCCGACTATGTGTGTAACGTGGGAATAAAATGTTTTTTTTTTAATTAATCGAATCTGTCAGCAAAAATATAAAGCGTTTCTCAAAACTATTTAGCGGCGGTTTAATTATCCGCAACGTCGGCATTGTTTTGGCGCAACAGAGTCGGAGACGCGATTCCGGAAATTCTCGCTGATACTAAATAAATTTTCGTGAAATCGGACGAAAGCATGTTAAGAGATGCAACTTTACACCGCGGTGAGGAAGGAAGAAAGGTTAAATTTATCCGCCGGCGTTGTGTCTGTTTCTCCCAAGTTGGACGTTAATGATAAAATGAGATCTTCTACCCCGCGATATTCCGAATTCTTTCTTCCGTGTTATTCTCGCGATTCCACAATTGAAACGAATAATCGAATTTGTTCGACTATTGATCCGCGTGCGAACGAACGACGCGTACGCGAAGGAGATAATCCCTGACGATTACAAACTTCCTGAGAATTTCTGGAAATTATGTGCCGGAAAGGAGCTTCTTATTGCGCGGCGGCACAAATCTTTGGGGAGGGCAACGAGTTTCAAAGGATCACATAAATTCATCTGACAGATTCATTCATTTTAAGAGGCCGCGGTGTGGTGGGTTAGGTCCTCTCTCGCAATCCATTTAACTCGCCCACTTTCCGAAATTACAAAGGACGTCGGACCACGCGACGGCAGGTCGGCAAAAACCTGAATCGTCGAAGAAAAGAAATACGTTCCATCCGACGGCGATGCAATAAACATTTCCTCAAGCGCGATCGAGGGATTCGAATATCACTGTCCTCGCGGACGTTGCTGCGAATTTCTAGTCGCTTAAATGTTTCCGCGATCGACGAACGGCTCTTTTTTATCGCTCGGCTTAACGTGTAGAGGACGAGTCCGGAATAACGGGCGGGAAACGCGAGGTAGGGAGAGGAGAACGATGTATAACCACGCTTTTTGTCGAAATCACATGGGCGCTCTTCGATTCCGAAACGAATTTCTTCTTATCGTTGCTTTCCTCGGCCGGTGAATAGCGGCGCCACGGGCCCCACAGGCGTTCAGATACCTTCGTATTAGCCAAACGAATCAAAGGCAATTGCTGAGAAATCCGCCGCCTCGAGGCCGAGTCGATTCCCTGAATAGATTTCTCCTTTCTTCTTCCTCCTTTACCCGCTTCACCTCCTGTCAGTCTCCCTTATCTCCCGTCGAAGCTCGCTTTTTCCGCTTCTGCAAAACGTTGTTGTCTGCAAAGCACTGCTTTTCTCCGCTCCGTAAATTAAAGACGACGAAGAGAGAAAGCAGAGAGTCGCTCTTTCTCTCTCAAAGAGCAAGAGAAAACTTCGCTTCCGACGAAAGCTGCGTCGGGAAATCGACGTGCGATTTCTCTCTTCTTAATACAGAAACAGCTTACACTTACAGAGGATATCGAAGTTTCTTGCCGCATTTCGGTTTAACTATTTAGTTTTCCACGTGAATGTCATTATTGCGCGAAACGCGCTGTTCTTTACACGGGGAAAATCCGTGCGCGCGGAGGACAACAAGCGACGTTGCGAGCGCCCCAGAAATAGGGTTTCCCTCGATTTTCCTCTCTTGTTTCCCGTTTCCTTAAACTATTTCGCGCCGGCATTGTCTTCGCGGACGATTAACCTGATAATTTCGGCGAACACGATTCGCCGCGGCGCTCGAAATTTCGGTAGTTGACTATGCTATGGAGGAAGAGAGAGAGAGAGAGAGGGAGTCTTGAGTTAAAGAGAGGAAGTGGATGGGAAGGATGAGGTCGAAGGTTATCTCAATCTCTGAGCAAGCGGCCGTTGGGCGCCCAGGGCGCCAGCCAAACTCCCTGATACTGGTTTACACTGCTGAAAACCTATTAACGCGCGCGCGCACAACCTCCAGCTAAGCATCTTGGACAGGCTGTTTGAACAATCGGGTCACTGGGTTGCATTAATTACTTTCTTTAGCCGGAGGAGCAAAATCCTGCAGCTTCGCTCCCTCGTACATGTCTACGCGCGACCCAGGATTCGTTCTTTCCCTCCGATTTCTCGTGAAAAGCCATTGCGCTCTCTCTTTCTCTCTCTCTCTCTCTCTCTCTGTCTTTCTTTCTCGCCGTCGACGAGAACAGAAATTCGCAACAACTCGCGACGACGACGCTTAAGCCGCCTCAAAAGCGCGCCGCGAGGTAATTAATATTCACCGGCAGCTCCGCGATGGAAAAAGCTGCATAATGTGGATTTCGCATAAAATTATCGCTGACAACCATGTCGCCGGTTGTAATTGCCCGATTAGCATTTTATTAGGGCGCAAACTGCATTTGTGCGCGCGACGCGAAAAACTTTATTAAGAATATATGTGTCGATATTGCGTCGGGGGATAATTTTTTTTTTTGCAACATTCTGTTTTCTTTTAAAGAAAATGTTTTACATTAAAAAAAAAAAAAACTACTTTTTGTTTCGCGAGATTCTCATGATTATTTTCTCCGTTTTTGATATGGTTTTAAACAGATCTGAGACAATTTGAATAAACTAAAGGACCGTGACGTTTTAAATGCGAGCGGTTAGCTTTACATGCGACATATAAATTACCATTATGCAGCGACAATTTGCGACTACTTAAGAAAGTTATACATGATTAACGAGCGCGCTGTTCAAAAAAAGAAAATGGGAGAAGTCGAGTGGTTAGTGATTACGAGTCACGCGACAAGATTTCGTTTTTGAGACAAGGTAGAAAGAAAGAGAAAATAGAGAGAGAAAGAAAGAGAGAGAGAGAGAGAGAGAGAGGGGCAACGCACCAAACCGGTAAAATGTTGCATGTACGGTAACGCGACGCGCCTGTGATCATGCAACGACCGGAATCATACTGGTTGTCACGTGCAAACAAGCAGCGCAGTTCTTGACGTAAAATACGTTTTTATTCGTCACAGAGAACCGCTGGAAAACAGGGACGGGCGAGCGCAAACTGATTTATACGCACGTGGCACTGACATCGCAGAATACTATCACTCTTCTAATTAGCTCTTCCCAGTTAGAAAAACCAGCTACATCAAAACGCAAGAAAACCGCAAGAGATTATGTTTTTTTTTTCACAAACAGATAAAATTATTGTTAATTGCATTTTTTACCTTAATTAACAAAATCTCTCTGCGTGATAATAAATATACTAATTTAGAATATACAAAGTGTTATTAAAAATATCTTTTCAAGTATATTGTAAGGATTCTCGAGCTAAAGTTGAAGAGCACTGTAAACCCGGGTCACAAAACACCGCACGGAATTTAACACTTTAACAATTAAGCAACTTCATTAACGGTTGTTCTGCAAAGTCATCTTTGCGCGGTTCACAATTGACAAAGAGACTACTCTTTTGGCGGTTCTTTAGCGATCGCCGCGCTTTGTCGGCACCTGCTTTCCACGAATCGGCAAAATTCGGCAAGCCCAATGGTCAACGAACGATGTTTACCAGCAGTTCGTTCACGCAAACAGTACGTGAGCCGCAAGCACACGTGTACAGTCGTTGCTGTAAGAGAGAATAGTCTAAAAAATTCCTTACAACAATTTCCAGCATTGTGATACGACGAAGTTAATTAAACAGTGGTGAGTGAATAAATTTTGTCTGTAGAGACAAAAGAGATTTTTGTATCGGAGGTTTGTATTTTTGTTCTTTTTTCTTTTTTCTGCCGTCGACCGAACTTTTCTAGCCGACGGCGAACGAGAGTTTCGTTGTGAATAAAATGGAAAGGCGTAATATAGTTAGGTAGCTGAATGACACTGGCGGATTCGAAATCCTCAGACGTACTTCGAGACGCGCTCTCCCGCATAAGGATGCTTTCCCCGGTCATATTGACGATAACTTCTCGTGAAAATATCTTGTTTTTTCGTCCGTTCCTTTTACGCCACGTAAGCCGAAATTCGCCAAGATTCGGGGGCTCAGCGGGATAGCGCTTTAATTAAAAAGCCCTCGTGGCCACGGAGGGTGCTCCGCGCGGCTGTTGAAATTCTTCCGCCCCTTGTCGATCGTTCACATCGAGGTCGCAATTTTGTATTACAAAGTCGCCGCGAGTGCTCTTCTCAGGTGTGTCTTGTTCTAATCAGTTTGGAGATGTTGTCATTATTATTATTATTTCCCGCTGCTAATTATCACGATACTCTAATTAAAGTTACTCTCGAAAGATCTCGACAAAATTCGTACACATTTTTTTGTTTTCTTTTTCAAAAAAAATTCTACATTAACAAGTTCAACAATTGCTATTCTTCTCTCTCGCAAATTGAAGAGATACTTTTTCCAGAATAAGATTCTTACGCTGGTAAAACCTTAAAAGTATTATAACACGAGTTCTCTCTCGATAAGTTCGCAAGACAGCGATAAAGTTACTATGAGAAGGATATTAGAAATATAATCCTCCGTCTTTCTCTCTCCTCCCTCCCCCCCCTCTCTCTTTCTCTCTCTTCTATCTGGTTTTGGCCTGTTAGATAAAACGCTCGCGTATAGAATATTACGGTTCATCTCCTATCATCCCCTCCCTCCTCTTGCCGCTCACAATTCCTGCAACTTCGTTCACATTTCCAGCGATCCCTTTTCAAAATCTTCTTTTAGTACTGCCTGACTTCAGTCAGCCTGAAAAATCCGTACGCCATTATCCGGGCCGGGAGCAAGACAGCCGCTTCAAAATCCCGTTACAAATCGCTGCACTCCATCCACGAGGATTCAATTGACGATATTACGGAGATCGCTTTGTCGTACTCGTCCACCTCGAGATTCTGGAGCCAGTTAATAAAAAGTCTCGCCAAAAAGATACGGGATATTTGTCAAGAATGAGAATGAACGAAGAAGTAATCGAAACGTTACTTACAAAGAAGCGCGTATTACTTTTTCCGTTTCTTCGCGTAAGGATCTTATACTTGAGTGAGAGAATCTTCTTAAATAACACGCGTGAAATATCTACAATAAAATTGCTTCGAGAAAGTATTTTTATATTGTTAGATATATATATATTTTTTTTTTTGAAGATGTATATAATATAAAAAAGTTCGAACTGGAGAAATTAACCAACTGGCTATCGAAGCCAGTAAAGTTTTTATCGAATACGTTTCGTTATTTTAGATTCCGAGTCAGTCTCGGCCGATGATTGATAGCACATAATAAATGTAATGTTGCGCGATAAATGAACCACTTTGCCGAGGATTTAAACCGTCTCGGTATTGGCAGTTTTAGAGGCGCACGTACGAAGTTTTTCCCGGACTATATCCAGGATCACTTCGAGGAGAGAGAGAGAGAGAGAGAGCTGAGCTCCGGGAGATAGGTGCTTGTCGATGCCAGCAGTGGATTTTCTAGATGAAAAAATCGTCTCCGCCTTATCCTGAAATATATAAATCGCTTGCCGCGCGCGCGCGCTCGCGAAAGCATATCGATATTTGTCTTCCCTTACAATCTTTGCTTGATGAACGTCCTCCTCTGATCGCCAAGCGGAAGTTATTTATAGCGTCGAGCGCTTAAGTTTCTCATGAGCTTACTTATCCCGCGCGCGCACCAACCTGATGAGACGAGCAGATTTTACTCTGTCACTGCGCGCGCCGCGCTGTCTTTATCGATGTTCCCTCGGTCACGTTCTCTTATCACTTTCGACGTCGGGCTGATCGTCGGTCTAATTTTTTTGCACCGATTTTTCAAACCAACGATTCAAAACATTTTCAGACAATTCCGCATTATTTAAATTAAACAAGAAACAATATCTGTGCGTGACATTTCGTTCAAAAAAAAAAAAAAAAAAGTTTTAAATCCGAACGTTTACGTCACGATAGGATGATTCACATTTCTCTTTGTCCCCGGGTCGAGATTTGTAATTCCCTCTTTCACGACACGCGAAACAGGAAGTTTGCAGCACAAATTTGTCCTTTCGCGAATGCGCCCGTTTTCACGCTGTGTATCATTCAACGTGCTCTGTGTACACTTGCGCTCTGTCTACGCTCACATGGGAAATTCGCGCAAATGTGCCGCGCGTATACACACACACACACACACACGTACATCCGAAAGCGCCCGGCGTCGGCCGAATTAGACTGCTTGTTCATTGACAGGCTCATCCGCACTTCCGGTAACTCTCGCTCCCGCTACTAATTAATGCTTATATGTGTTCGTATATCCGAAAGCCGTCACCGCGAGGTCGATAATTCGGCTAATTTGCTCATTATACGGAACTAGCTTTACTATTTGACGCCCGTTGATTTCCGTAGCGCGCGCGCGCGCGCGCGGTCTTTTAGCGAAACAAAAAAAATTTTTTCACAGAGAAAATTCACAATACAAGCAACGCAAATTAGAGTTCACGCGAACAATATTCACACAATTAACATTCTAAAAAGAAAAAACATTATTTATTTATACTTTCATTATATAAAAATAATTTGTTCGCGGAGCCAATTTCAGTTTTCATTATTTTATTTTTCAATTCGGAGTGAATTAAGCTCCGCGTAATAATTTTCGGTCCTCCAATTTTTTTCCACTGGTCAGCCGTTCTTCCCCCGATCATTCCATTTCAACGGAGACAAGAAAGTGTCTATAAACGGGAATTAGATTCTATTCGGAGGATGAATATATATATATATATATATACCGCGCGTTCTCTCTCGTTTTCTTAAATCGTTCCTTTCTCCCGAAGAACGATTTTGCCTCGTGAGATGACATAAGGAACATATCCCCGACATCCTTTTGCTGCAGCCGCGCACCCTTCGTATCTGCCTCGTATCGTAACGATTCCTTTGATGTCTCTCCCCGAGCACATGCGGGTGGCTCGGGAATAAACGAAAATTGTCGGAAAGGGAAAAGGGAGGGATGCGCGCGAGAGAGTATTCTTCGATACGGAATGCGTACCATTAAAGATTTCCGTTTCATTGTCGGTTTGCGTCTCGCAGGCGTGTGTTGTAATGACGCTGTAATGGCGCGCACGCCTGTTTCACGAGCGTCTGCATATTGGATAACACGTTATATTATATACGTGCACAGCTTGATGCGCGTGCACGTCGTTAGCGACGACTACAGTCGGGTCGACGAGTGCGCGCGAGAACCGACTGTAATCCGGTGAAATGTCAGTGCGCCGTCCTTAAAACATAATAATTAATTAGTAAGCGGAGCACGCGCCGTACGCGGATCTATCGCGTTACAGCGAGATTGCAGTTGATACACCGGCATCAGCAAGTTTACGTTATTATATCAACGAGGCGGAGAGGGATCATTATTCATGTTGACGTAATATTATTATGCTCATCGCGTTTAGCACACAAGTTACCGCGATCTGCATTGTTTTGGAAAATTTCCGCGTAAAATGCATCTTCTACCGTGCGTTCACATCGCGATCATTGGGATATAAAAGGATTCAAGGGCAGGGAGCGCAATTTTGTCCCGACATACAAGACTGAAACGCGCTCGATAAATATTATATCGTGTCTTTTTATTTTTATATACGATCTATTTAACTGCGTTACACGCTCGTATCATGAAATAAATTAGATTTCGAGAGTGCGGCGCGGGATAAACCCACCGCAAGTTCTTGTCCTGGAATTTATGGCCGCGAGCACCTTAAAGGTGCCACGTTCTGCGTTATTAATGACTGGTTTGTGTTTAATGCGCACCGGTCGCGCGCTACCGCATGTAGTGCTCTTTATAGCGCGGCCGGTGTCGATAAAAGATGAAAATACTATTCGCCGGCTATTGATCTCGCCGGGGGCTTTGACGCGGCGCAGGACGTGACGCTATTGTGCCGCGCGAATTTTTTAACATAAACAATTTTCATCGCGGCAGAATGTAAAAAGAGCTAAAAAAAAAAAAAAATTCTTTATGCGTGCTTTTATTGCATGGAAATTTTTTTCCAACATTTTTTGTTCAAAGTCGATTGAATGTGGAACAAGGTCAATTAAATTTATACACAAAGTTAAAAACATACGTAAACTCGTATGTGTACTGCAATACGTATGTGCTCGTTTTGTATGTTTTCGAAATAAAACAATTTTAACGATGAAAAAAAATTTGTACTTTCACTGCAAAAATCTCTGGTTATGGAAAACGTGTTCCGTGTTTATATTGCGGTCTGATGTGTGTTGCCCGGCCATCGGCTCGCTGTTAAACGCGCACGACGAGCTGAAACAGCAGCTCAGACGTCCTAATTAGAGCCGCAAATTTTCAACCGTGAACAAAGCTCACGTGCGCGCCAGATGCTTGGTTGGTATCGGCGTTCCGGCTGAAATTAAAATCCGCGACGTACTAATTAACGTAGATCGGACGTAATTATCGATGCCGGTGGGGCCAAAGTATCATTCTTGGCGTTTCGCGTCTCGAGTGTTTCGCGAGAATAAGCGCGCGCGGCGCGAATCCGCGACTCTCGCGTCTGTTCATGCATACGCTAATTTGAAATCCTTCACCCCGCACGCGTGCGATTCCAGTCTTGCACGATTTTTTTTTTTTTTTTTAATGGTTCTCTCGAGAGCAGAGCATGCTGTAAACTGTTGATCAAAGATGGTTCGGATAAGAAGAGCGATGTTGCGCGCGATCGAGATATCAAATGTATTCCATTCTGTTATATTTCGCATTTTGTCGGATGCGGCAGTCTCGTCACGTGACGCACCGAGAAGAATCTGATAGGACGAATATAAAATAGAATAAAATACAACAAGCCTCGCGCTTGGATATCCCGCGGCTGAATCTCTCGCTGCAGGAAATAGTGACGCAAGAAGTTAGCGCGCATTGTGCAGTTATGCAATATCGCGATATTGAACGCGCGAGAAGGAAAATATAAATAAAAAGTAAAGTACTAAAAAATCGAATTGGCGAAGGAATGTTTTCTCGAGCCTTCATTCTCAAAAGAAAAAAGACCGTAAGTTGTTCTTGAATTTTCATAGAGATGACGTACGAGATCGTAAATCATATATCGGAATTCAGGAATGTTGCCTCTCTCCTCTCGTTTGAGTTTAACGTTTAAACAGCGTGCGTGCTGATTGCTTCGTCGGTGTGTTACAAGCGTCGTTATCTGACATTCTATTCATCTAAATTTACATTATTTATTATCGTAGTTCGCGTCCCAGCGATGATGTGAAGCGTCGAGTTTCCCGTTACCCTATGGCTCGACCGACTTTACGTTTCTATCACGATATTAATGGGATGTTGTTTCTGTCAGTAACGAGGAACTATGAGAGACTAGAGAGAAACTAAGAGAGAGAGAGAGAGAGAGAGAGCGCGTCATAAGTAAATATAATTCTTGTTCATGCGTTATAGTTGATGCAACGTGCGCGAGAGTTTCATTTTGAATACGTGTTTCTCAGTGATATTTCAAGTTTGCAAATTCTTTATTACGCGCGAAAGATCCTCTCTTTTCGCACTGTAAAAAAAAATGTTTCAAAACCAACGAGATATACAATTGAAATTTTTCTAGACATCGGTAATCCACTTATTCCGAAACGCCTACACACACGCTCTGACGTTATATCTCATTATATTCACTGAAAGCTGCTAAGTGACCGGGAAAGGGTTAAAATCGTTATTTGTAATATATAGGAGGAGGAGAGGGAGTTGGAAGGTTAGTTTGTCGCCTATACTGGCACTTCCCGTAAGTACGTTTAATCCTATTATCGGCTAACGATTGTGAACGGTCATAGTTGTCTTAACTTGTCTAATTATCGATGCCCAACTTGTTGCTCGTAAACTGAGCAGAACAATAGTTGCTCAACAAGGTGCGGCTAGTTATCAAAGTTTGCCAGGATTCCGCCTTTGAGGGTCCAATTAGTCGGGCAGGCAATGCAAATTTCAGGTACTTACCTATAACGCGGGCTAGCTCCGAGTCCGAGATCGTAACGAATTACGTAGGGAACAAGGCAAGAACGATTGTCTATAATGCGTGACAGCTCGAGAAATGTCGACACACACGTGGCCATCGAAAGTTTTGCACGCGCGCGCGAACTAGCAATCGCCATCAGATAAAACGATATTTTTGCAACTTTCATTTACTTCGATATTAGTGCATAAATTTAATATCAAGTAAATAACAAATGTAAAATGTGAATTGAAAATATTAAGTATAATGATACATGAAAAAAAAAAAAAAAATAAACTTCGAATAATATTTTAACAATGTTTTCCTGTCGGTTATTACATTGTCCGGCGGTATACGTGGAGCACAATCTCGTCGACCATCACATCGCGAGAGGAATCGTGTATCTCTTTTATCCTTCCGCGGAGGTCATCATCTTTACAGAAGGCAATCAGCAATTATTGGGTATTAGCTTGCCTTCATTGGCAATCTGTAACGATCAAGCAGCTTTCATTATGGCACGAAGAAATGTAGTTATTTAGGGTGGCACGTATTGCGGGTCTTGCGTGCGCGGGACTTGATTTACGACTCTTCTCTCTCGCCGGGTCTAATATAGAAATAGATGAACCGATCGCACGGCCTCCTCGACGCGTTAAGCGCATTGCGGAAAAGGGAGCGGAGAATAAAACGGACGCTTTTATCTCGCCTCGGGTGCGAGGCAATCTCTCGCCTCATCCGGGCTCAAGCTATATACACGCGGTAGTGCCAATAGCGATATCGCCGTTGATTCATTAGCGTGGACAGTAATTAAGGTTGTTATGGGCGTGCAAAAGGCGCAAAAGTCCTCGCGCGAGGCATAACCAATCGTTTTGCCCGATCGCATCCCGGATAACCGGGACCGGTTGGCGGTATAGAGACGATGTCGATTGCGATTTATAGCATATATATATGTATGTATACATACTACAACGAATGCGGACAAGTATCCTTTACGCGATAAATCTCGGTTAAGAAATACACAGCAAATGCGCGCGCCCCGATTGTATTATTAAAATTGCGGCAATGAATTGCGCGCGTCAATTCCGCACAATTCAGATAAGAAGACTTGAAAAGATCGATATCTTCCTTCTAACGACTTTATCGATGAGAAATGTGTATAGCTTTCACACGTACGTGAGACCATTCCGCCACTCCGATAATATCTCAGAGATATGCGCGCAATAATAATGTAACGAATGTCACGAGTGCATCTTTTTTTTTTTTTTTTTTCAACGCGAGAAAGACTTTCGCAAAGGACGCTTTTTCGCGCCAAACGAGGTGTAGTGACGAAGCAAATGATACAAATGTAACTCGTCCGAATCACCGGGAGCCGCCGTGTGATTGCCCGACGCGACCTCTAAAAGTTAAATTAGATCTCGTTCTCAAGGGGAACGAGGAATTTTTGTCCACGTGAACCGCGCGCGAGAGAGTGGCGGCCAAAGAAACTCGTCGAGTTATTACCGTCATAATCTCCGGCGCACTAAAAGTTCGCGCTGTCTCCCTCGGGGATACGGAATAAAGCTTACGAATGGACACGTACATGCGATGCAACATTCGGAGCGCCTCCGATTCTCGGAGGGTGCATTTACATACATTACTAAATGCCTCCCTATCGTATACGTTCTTTCGAAAGATTTTCGCTCGTCTAACCCGTTTTTCAGGACACGAGTTTTCGGCAAAAAGGTTTTGAATCCGCGACACGTTCCCGGCGTGTCGTAAAAGTGTGATGAAATTAGAAGACGAAGAGGACGTCGCATAAAAAAATCAAATTTGTTCGAATTTATATTTGAAATTACTACAGTTATATACAAAATATTGTCACACAATATTTATACGTGAATTCTTGGCGCATAATTGAATTGAGGTCGCGGAAAATGCAGCGATAATTCGCAAGAATTATAACGAGGATAACGATCGTCGCGGTGCATTGAACTGCAGCCGAGGCTCTGCGCGACGGAGAAACGACGGGAGGAGGAGCTGCGTTTGTCGGAGTTTCCACAATTACGCGACGAGCGGGGGGAGGGAAGATAGTTAAATAAGAGAATCTTTCCCAAGTAATAGCAGATAACCAAAGCGCGAAGTTTGCGCGGCGGCGGCGTTGAAGTTACTGTGCAGCGGGCGCGGCGCGCCGGAGTCGTCCGTCACTCGGGAACTTCTTCCCGCTAATGGTCTTGCGTGGCAAGCGTTAAAGGAAGGATTGGTGTCGCGTAGTTATGAAACGACATCCGCGCGAGACGCTTAACGTCGCGGCGGAAGAGAGCTCGTTAATCGGGCAAGAAACGTCTAATTATTCTCGTTTGCGCGCGGGTATTTTCTGAAAACACAGCGCGGCCCGCAACGAAACGGACGGAGACCGTCGCCGACGACGACGTCGGAATCCTCCGCAATTCACTTTGCATTGTTTAAAACCGACCGGTGCATTTGCCTTTCTAATTAATTTGCTGTATGCACCGCACGCGCGCGGAATTGTCAGGCGAGGCCTTCATGCGGTTGTGATAAGCGAATTATATACGATAAGCTGCTTTGCGAGAAAAATTTATTTACTCATCTTGTTTTTTCTGCTTTTCTAATGCGTGAAAAAAGTAGCTAAGTATTATTTTGTTTAAAAGAAAATTGGCTGTAGCAAAGTAAACGATTTTATATTAAGCTCGAAGTGCACGTCTTGTTACTCATTAATAGGTAATTTCCAATTTCAACTCGCGCTTTAATTAAGATTCCTCCGGCACTTTATTTCAGCGCACTTTTGACAAGGAGATTACATGCTGTACATGTTGTCTTAATTAAGGCACTTACCGTTTATACTGGCACATCTGCTTCGTTGCGTCGAGGGGGGATAATCAGACGGGATTATGGAATCGGGGGTGGAAGTTCAACTGGGGCGGAATACGAGGCGATTCTATCTCTCGTTTGAATTCTTCCATCGTTTATTTTCTATTCACAGTCAATAAATTAACACTTATCGCTGAAAACCATACGATAACCGAGAGACGATAAGAATTACGTGTGTGATTCGGTGTGTATAACCATCTATATATAAACCCCGCAATTTAACCAATAAATACAAAATCAGCTTATAAAAAGGTCCGGCGATCGCGCGCCAATTCGCGCGCCGCAATCGCTGCTTGTTATTTTTTTTTTTTTTTCTTATTTTATTTTCTTCTTTCTCTCTAGATCTGCGTCTTTCGTTTTTTTTTTATTTTATTTTTATTTTGTATTACTTTATTTACATTATATATTTTGTGTTAATCACGCGAGAAAAATGGACTAGACCGCTACATAAACGCTTAACTTCTTCCGCTAGCGACTTGGCGGCCCTAAACGCGGCTTTTCGATCGGCGAATTAATATAATTTATGTATGTACGTGCTTTTTACCGATCGCCGTTTCGAGAGGCGTGTAGGGCTACGCCGTAGGCCTTCATATAATTCTCCTCTCAACCAACAACTCGCCTCTCTCCGTATCTCTTTAAAGGTTTCGCTTAAAATTACCTATTTCGATTACTGCGCCTTTGGGGTCTACGATTAGAATGAATGTACTTTACATCGAATGCTGCGTAATTTTCCCGAGCTAATAAAAATCACTATCGTGTCTATTCTCGTACTCTCATAAACTCGTTAATTAATTTAACATCGCGTTGTTTCCTCCCCCTTTCTATCTCATGCACGCGCACACGCACACTCATATACATGCACACTTCATTTTCAAACTCCGTCTGTATCTCTCTCTCATTTCTCTTCGCCGTGAATTTGTGTTCCTCCTCTCGCAATCTCATTCATTCTCTATATGTTAGCACTCATGATGGAACGGATAAACTAGCGGACTTACCGAAATCGACGCGCCCTTTATCGGACATGTGTTTTTCTCGAATCGGATCGTCGCACCGAACTCGAGAAAAGAAGGACGCTACTTCAATCTCTCGAAATTTCGATCTCGCCAAAATCACATATTGCAGCCGCGATCGAGCGTGTCGACGTTGATTAATCCCTCAGCGTGTCGATTGGAAGCAACTTGCGACTACTTGTTCGATCTCTAAACATAGCCGATTTCTGGATCACATAATCGGATTTTGTGTATGTGTGTGTGTGTGTGTGTTCGCGACTCGTTTTTCGTGATTGCGATTGTTAGCGCGCGCGACGAAGATAGAAGAAGCGCGTTCTATAGATGACAAAAAAAAGTGTCGGTGTGATCGTGAACGAAAGACGAAATCGCAAGATCCTTTAGTTACTATATCACCACAATTCTGCTTTCCCATTGCCACATCAGTAATTTCGATCGTTCGTTCAGAGCGAGTGTGTTTATTGTTTCTTTTCGTTTTTCCTATTCTTACTTACATTAATAATGCGCTTCGTCGAGTCGTCGCTACGTCTCAACTAAAAAAAAAAAAAAATTATTACTTACGATTTATTATTATCCGTCGGGCTTTTCTCGGCTCTGCCCATCACACGTCTGTTCCCGCGAGCCCTTTTTTTTCTGATTGCGCTCCCGCGTCTCGTAAATTTATCTATGGATTTTACACTATACAAGGGATATATATACATATACATATATAAAGATCCAACTGCACGATATACATATATATATCGCGTATTATATATATATTATGTATTATATATATATATATATTTATTTATTTATTTATTTTTTTTTTTTTTTTAGTTTAAAGTCTGAAGTTTTGGCAAACGGGCAAGATTAATACAAAACATCGTTGAGTTTCTACGCGTTATAATATAATCTTTATGTACATACAAAAATCTCTGTAACTTTCAATAACCCCGCTTTCAATAACTTTCCCTCTCCCGCGGTGTGGTCAATATACACATGTACAGGTTTTTTTAACCATCGTGACGAAGAACTTGAACGAACGTCGCATCGACGATGGGGAGATTGTCGATCTGGTATATACGTATAATAAGCAAAAGTCCGAGGTGACGATGCGCCGCGATTTTTTGACGCCGAAATTTTTTTATAACTCTCTCCGTGAAAATTTGTCTCTTCTACTTCGTATATGTATATATATATTTGTTATAAAATTACGCAAACGATGAAAAGTAAAAGGGTCATTCGATATCGCAAGCTCCTGACGACGTTCGAGAGAGCTTCGTTTTATATATATATATGTATAGAATCGCGTAAAGAAGCTACGTAAGTGAAAAGCGCTCGTAAGGCATCCTGTGATCCGATAATCCGTCTGTATCGCTGAACAAGATGGATATCCTCGCGAGTTCGCCTATGTTAAAGCGGAAAGTGCGTTGCTCCTCCCCGAAACGCGTTTCTTTCGGGAACGAATTTCCTGACTATTTCGCGCGTGTCTTCTAGCGATGAGATCGATAGAACGTACAAAAGTTTAAAGTATATATATATATATATATTTAAGTGTGTATAGATACGTATTGATAAGAGATCGCGCCGTTCGACGAGAGATTAAGAATTTGATAGCCGCTGGCAGTTTTTCGAAACTGTTACGAACTGTGTATACATCGACGAAACTATAAATTTGCGGCGTGATTAATCGCGAGGTCGTCGCCGGCGATGATAAAATCCGACTTGATAACATCGTGCGCGAAATCAAAAACTAATGGACGCGTTTGTCACAAAGGATTTTCATTCGTTCTCTCTTTCTTTCTTTTTATTTATTTATTGTACGCAATGGATCACGACGACGATTTCGCGTCGTCGCGGTCGCTGTGTGGCCGTCATTTTTTCCTCTTCCTCATTTCGCTACCTATTCGATTAATCGATCGTATATTGCTACCGTATCACATAGTAATTTCGCTTATTGTTAATTACGCACGTTTTTATTATACAGGTGTGGGGTGTGATTTGGTTGGTTTTCGAGATGCCGAGAGCGATCGGCCAGGTGTGTGCTAAGATCGATGAGATGATGACCGGCAGTGATATTTTTTTTGTTTTTCGGTTTTTTTTTTGGTTTTTTTTTCTTTTTCCGTCGAGTGCAATCCGTTCGAATCAAATGCGACGCGAAATGCGAAAAACCTTTGACTTCCGCGAACGCGCTCCCTCCGGGGAGCTCTTGTTACAACTGCCGGAATTTCGCTCGTTCCGTTCGCGATTCTTGCCCTCAGTTCTTCCCGTCGCGTCCAAATATCCGAGATACGGAATAACAAAATGTTCCCCCGACATTAATATCGGAGAGCGCGTCACGAGATATTAGACTTTCTGTTCGCGCGCCACCGCGTGACGGGAATTATTAAACGAGAGATCCCGGTACTTCCTCGACGACTATATATATATGTATTCGAGTCGGAGACGCGTTTGAGCACGATACTTCGCAACTGTCAATTAGGTACTAATTTCGCGATCAGTTTTTATTTTGCCGCAATCATCTTATTAAATCTGAAAGATTTTTCTTTTTTTTTTTTTCATGGAAGAAATACTTCGTTGCGCGAAGTACGCAGGATCAAAATATCTGAAGGTATTCGCACATCATTGATCCCGACATCACCTTACCTTTCTCGCGAATCGTAGGCGCTGCAACTCTTCTCTCGAGTTTCCAAAAAACTAAGACACTTCGCTTCTCGTCGGCTTATCCTCCCCGTTAATTATTACGCGACTCCCTTAATTCCATTCTCCTCACCATCGAGCTCAACGTCGCGTCGCGATTCACCGGCCTACCGATTCGTTGCTCCGTGTCTCATTGAAAACTTCCGTCGTTACTTTGACTCTTGCTGCCGCTTTGAGACGCCGCCGGCGACATTCTCGTGAAGTTACCGAAGCTCTTGGTCGGTGAGTCCGACGCGGCGCTGGCCGAGGCGAGCATTTTGTCCCTGGGCGGAGGCGCCGAGCTGATGCTGGACGAGCTGACGCCGGAGTCGCTGGACTTCTCGCTGAGACAACCGCGCTGACTCAGGCCAGCGACGTTGCCGGCGCTCTCCAGGCCAAGGTCACTGGTACCGCCGACCATATACTTGACCATGCCGGCTAGTTTCTGGCCGCCTTCGCAGGCATCCTCGATCACCACCGTATCGCCGAAGTTGCCCCGCTTCGCGATATACCGCACGTTGCTGCCCCGCAGCAACGGCGATTTCTCGAACTGGTTCTCCTTCTGACCCACCACCGTGCCGGAGATCGGTATGTTAGGATGGAAATCGTTCTTCGAGTCGGTCAGATGACCGCCTTCCGTGGCGATCGCGCCGCCGGCGTTCTTCGTCGCTGCCGTCGCGCCGTCGAGATTATTCTCCCTCGACAGCTTCGCCGACGTCGCGCTCGATTCCGGACTGATGGTCCGCCGACTGGTCGTGTTCTTGTGCGCGTCGTAACAGCCCGAGTCCCGCGGGAATTGGCGTCGGTTAAAGGGAGAACAGTGGCCGGACGTCTGGCCGGAGGTTAAGACCAGACGGCTGACTTCGTCGCCCTCTGAACTCGAGGCCAGGTCACCCTCGCTGCCAGCTGTAAGAAAGGCGAAAAAAGACGCGCGCGTGAGCGTGAGATATCGATTCAATTTACGCTCTCTTGTGGGAGTCTAGTGTTGCAACATGCCCTATCACGTGTGTTACATTTATGTGCAAAGTGTTTTTCTAAATCGCGTTATTCCGAAACATTTTTATTTTATTAATAGAAAAATAAAAATTGAAAGTAAAAAAAAATCTAAATAAAATCTTATTCAGCGGCGTTTCTTCTGTTACATTAATGTTGAAACAATTTGTTTTAAGAAGAGACACAATGTAATTCGAGAAAAGACATGACTGACTCCGTAATTGTAACGTGATGCATGCAATAAAACAAATAGCGACGATGATGAAAAGGGCTTTGGGGAAAGAAAACGTGAATAATACATGTGTTGTGTGTGTAGCCGCGCTCTGTATACGTTCGACTATACTCACACTGGAGATCATGCAGAAGCTGCACGGCGGTGAGTATCTTGGCACGGTGCTCGGGTTGATGTATACGCAAATAGTCGAGATCCGCCGCCTCCAACTCCCTGAAGAGCTCCAGATCCTCGTATCCGTTCAGCACAAAAACTGGAATATGTTCCTGCGCGAGCGGAACATTCATCTTTGAGATACTACTTTCATCTTAACAGAGGTTTGATAGTTCACTTGTGCCACGAATTGCGCTCGTAGTTTATATACGTTGCGAAGGGAGCTCGCGGAATTTTTATGAGCCGTTTTCAGCACAGCGATTCTCACACTTGGATTGAAAAATCGAGCTGCGAAGTTTTTGCTCGAAAATAAATAAACACGCAGCACCGAAAACGATCAATTTTTCAAGATTGCGATGTAACGTCTCGCTAATTATTTATAATTTTATTACAATCGGAAACAGTTTTGCCAAAATTCGCGTTTCGATGTGATAAAATCACGTTTGAACGTCGAAGCGAAAGAAAATCTCGGTTTGACAAGCTCGATTTGACGCAAAAGAACCGTCGTAATTATGACGACATGCTTTCTTCAAAGAATCTCGAGTATCCCGACTTCTAAGATGTTCAATAAATTGAAAACGTTTTCGAGGGTCGCTACGGTAATGTACGAAACTTAATGACAGCCCGATGCAGTCAGCCGGTAAGAAGATACTTTAGATCCCTCGTCCGCTGATATAATTCGTACAGAAGGTCATTCGGGTTTCAATTAAATGTACATCGTTACGAGACGCTGAAAAGGCGCGCGCGCGCACGAACAAATCCACGACGCTCATTAAACGATCGATCATAGTGGCTTAATTAAGTGGCGCGGCTCCCCGAATCGGAACCGACGTTTCCGGTACAGCGACTCCTCGCCCTATCATTTTGTTCCCGTCCCTTCCCGCCGTCCCCTCGACCAGAGAAACTCGGTAGGACGCGCCTCTTGAACATTCAGCAGTGAATCACGATCGAACCTAATCTGTCGAACCGAATCGCGAGATTACACGGAATGTTCGAAAATTAGATACGCGTATCTCTCAGCCGTAAATTTTAGCCGAGAAATTTTGAGTCCGTTTTCTCCCGGCGAAAATCGCGGAAGCAATGAACGATCACTAATGTTTTTGCTAATTAATCATCAAAATATTAATAAACTCGGAAAATTGACGACCACGAAGAGGCAAACGGAAGAGACGAGCGAGATAAGAACAAAAACGAGAAGAGGGAAGAAACAGAAAATCGAACAAAAAGTGTTCGTCATCGTTCGCGCGAGTTGTATATTAAGTATAAGTCGGAAAGCCGACCGCGAACGGTGGCGAGAAGGGCGCGGAAGGAACGCGGGAAAGAAGAGGAGCGCGCAAGGGACACCGAATATATAAAGAAACGTATGAAAGCAGGTTTCTCTCTACTTTGCATTCGACGTCATGCAAATGCGAATCAGTTTGTTCGAGCCGCGCGGCGAGAGATATTGCTCGCTCGTTCACTGTCTCTCTGTCTCTCTACCTGAAGATTCATTCTCTGCAAGAGCTCTTGAACGGATCCCGGCTTCTGCCTGTATCTCTGACCCCACTTGCCCCGCTCCGGTTCCCCCCGCCTCGGCACTCTGTCGTTCAGTATCTCGACGTTTATGAACTTGAAGTGGCCTATCCTGTTGTGCACGACGCCCTTCCACATCCCGCTCTTGTTCATCTGCACCACATCGATTATGTCCCCTTTCTGAAACAGCGTTATTTCGCGCGATCAATTCGCGAGAGAAACCTCACCTTTCCGCAAATACACATCTCGTGTGATTTTCTTCGAGCGACTATATAAGAAAAATCAGTTGTAAAAATGCGCGAAAAACAATATGTTACAACATGAAATATCTGAGAGAATTTAATTTTCATCAATTAAAAATGATTGAACGCGCACACAGATTGTACAACTCGCCCTCGTATAATAATTACACTCGCGACGAACTTCCCGCGCCGCCCACGTAGTTAATGCTTCGACGCGGGAAGGTTTTGCGCGAAATTTCGCTCGTAAATCAATTATCAAAAGGAAGGGCGAGGAAAGAGGGAGAGAACCGGACCTTGAACTTTAGCGCGTCCTTATCGTACGGGCTGGGAGTGTAGTCCACCAGTGCCCTCGCACGGCAGAGGACCGGGCCGATAGACGTCGGGCTGGTGGCGTCCCGGTCCTCGCAGGATATCGAGCTGTGATTGCTTCCTGCGCGTACCAAGGCCTGCGTGCTAGAGCCGCTTCCGCTCGGCAAGCTCTCGACGCTGCTCGCGCTGCACGGAAAGGCTTCCGAGGACGCGCGGTCTTGGCGCAGCCTCGAGATCTTCCGCTGCACGTCGTGCCTCAAATTTCTCGCTCGACCCGCGATTCCCGCCCTGGCGTCGCCCTCCAGCAAGGCGCTAGCCTCCGACTGGAAATTTTAATTGAGTTTTGGAAAACAGTTCGCAGAACCTCACACCTCTCTCTCTCTCTCGCTTTTTTTGTGCCGGTAATACGTGCCTCGTTTATCGCCTGAATGCGCGCCGATCATGCGAGAGATAAAAGAACGCCTTCTCAGAGCAACGAGGTCACAGTGAAGACGCGTTAATTAAATCGAGGAAATGTGGAATAAGGATCTCGATTGACCTCGTTTTTCAATCATGCATTTATGACGTTCTGGAATGCGCGGTGCGATGAAAAGTCGCGCCGAACGATCGTCTGACGGGAATAAGTGTCAAGTAACGCTAAATATAAATCGACCGATTTAGATTTTGTAGAATATTAAACGAAAATGGGTGCAGCGTTATAAATATATATATATATTTCGTTCGAAAATATTATATCGTTTCCCAAAAATATATATTTTTAAGTAATTTTAACTTTTCGAAGAATTAATTAATTAATTAATTAACAAGAATAAATAATAAATGCTTAAACCCACAGAGAAAATTAACGATGCTATCAAAATCTAGCATCTCTAATTTCGGTCTGTTAGTTTATGACGGAAACCTCACCGTTGTATTTTCCATTTGCTTATACAATAGCAACGAAATAGCTACGTTATGCCATTATTGGAGATTACATATTGTACGTCGCGTTGTCATATCGCGTTTATTAAATGATAGACATACTCATTAAGGCATACGATCAAAGCTTGTACTCGTGACAGACGTAACTGCAGGTTTAATGCAAACGCGGATTAGTTTCCGGATGAGATCAGTGAACTCGAGCTTGTATTACCGATATTAAACTGCAAACTTGCAGTCGCATCGAATATTATGACGGACTTCAAAGTGGCATTTACAAACTAAATATCTTGCAGCGTTTCCATGCGCAATGGCTCGTTTCATTTGATAATCTTTCCGCTTCACAGAATTATTATTATTATTATTTTTTTGTTTTTCAAGAAATGCGCGCATCAAAACGCGAATATACATTCGAAGCTTTACGAAAATATAATGAAACAAAGAGAGAAAAAAGTATACTTTGTTGTGATTTTTCGCTAATGGCGCGAGTGACAGTCGCGCGAGTATTTTTCTCGGTTGTCGTTTATTGTTGTTGAACATCGCCTGCATCCGGTCGCGTAACAGTGACTAAGAAAAGCGCGCACATCTTAACGTGGAAATTGTGTGCAAGAGCAGCGCGAACAACAAACATACGCGCGCGCGGAGAAATAGAATCCACGCGCGCACTCTCAAAGGAATATTCTTATGCATTACATACTGTGTGTACTGCGGCCGAGTGTTGATTCTCGAGCTCCTCTTGATCCTCGTAGTCGCTGCTCTGGCTCGGCGACAGTCCCTCCTCGCCGCTACTCCGGCTCTAAAAAAACGTTTGATACTCGCAGAAACGGTTCTTAAGCAGCGCATCAAGGGAGAAGCGGATCACACACTATGATTGGGTTTTATGTAGCGCGCGGATGCTTTTGTTAGACAGGCCGATACATAGCATATTCGCCAGATAATGATCGAATACTGTCACCAGTGATAGAGCAAATGAGAGGCACACAAGTATGAAGACGGTACCCAAGAATGTTGTATTATCGCACGTGCAAGCGAGAGCAATCTCGAAAGAGTATTTTTTTTTATTGAGATATTTATTAAAAAATAAAAAAAAACTTGATTTAAAAAAAATTTGTTCCACTTGTTAACGTCAAGTTTCGAGCCGCGGTAATATTTCAAGCCAGTAAGCGCTTAATTAATTGTTGCTCTCCCGACACATTCGCGTCTTTCGAGATAACTTTCGCGTTAGAGATAACCAAATGCACAGTTAGTTAGCAAATATACACATGTCAAGGATTGAAGTACCACGTTAGCCACGTTTACAGTCGATATTAATACAATATATATAGAGGGGGAGTTGCGTGTTTCATGAGAAGTAAGTAGTATATAGCGTATACATATATATATACCGGGCTTCGCCCGGTTTATAAATGAGTTAGTGATATACTTAACATTGGCGTGTCAGTGTGTGAGTATTATTTATACAATATACATATATAGAGGCTGTCAGTGCTGTGTAGGCGTCAGAGCAGGAAATGAGGCACCTTATTCTGGAGCTCTGATCAGATTTACGAGCTTCTCGAGGGTTTTTGCGCCTGAATGTCACTCTATTATTACAACGTTACACGCTTCCGCGACCTCTATCTTGATTCGTGAGAAAAACGACCGCGACCGAGATACAAATCGAGACTTTAGACGTGCATGTCTCGCGCCAATTTTACACAGAAGCACTTTATCCGCCGAAGAGAGAGAGAGAGAGACCATACACTTTAGATTCGATCTTTCGTCGGGAGAAAATTTTCGACGAGAAAATTATACGGGAGAGACGCGCGATTTTCCCGGCAATTCAAATAAAACGCCGGCAAACAACGATCCACCGCGAAAATGGTACCGGATCGTGTTATTAAGTTTGTAAAATCGACGAAGAAGTGTTTGCCCGACGGCAGCGGCGGAAGTGACTGACTGACTGACGTAAATTCGACGTGATTTCAACGCAACCGGCCGCGCCGTCGCGTCTGAAATTCCTCGCAAACAATCCGCGGGATCTCGTAGCGCCCGCTCGACGAGATGAATCGAATACGCTCTCGGTGCGTAAATTCGCTGAGCCAACACGCCGGAAAACCGACCGAAGAAGAAAAGCACGATCTCTCTCTCTCTTTCTCTCTTTCTCTCAACATAACTGCGGATATTCACAGTAACATAGTTCACTCAGCGGCATGCGCGCGTATAAACGCGGACGAAAAATTCATATTCACGAGCGCCGGGCCGTATAAATGTGCAATCTGATCTGGCGGAATCTCCCGTTTCCTAACTCAAAGACGTCTCCCTCTCCCCCCCCCCGCGCGCTCGGCATACATAATGGACCGAGCGTGTACGTCACGCGTGAAACACACAGTGCGCAGAAAGTGGGTTAGTAGTTTATGGAAACTGGTCTCTCTGATGTGTTGCCTTGCGGGGGGTTGGACAGGGGATAGAGCGTACAAAGGATCTACGTTTGGTTTCAGCCATTAGATTCTCTCTCGGCATGGTTGCATACGAACATATCTGGGAACCGGGCGACGCTGCGCGTTGCTTTGCGGTGACGTTGCGTCGACGGTGTTGGCGGTAACGGTCGTGCTAGTAGCAGGGTGACGCTGATTGGGACGCGGCGAGACCGAGTGGTGATGTTCGTGGTGATGGCGATGGTTGTGATGGTGCTCGTGGTGCGGGTGGTGCTCCGGCCGGTCGGGTTGGCGACCACCCAGCGTAGGCTGGTCGCTCCTACTCGTGTCCACCGACACAGTCGACAGTCTCGAGCTCACACTCTGCAGCCCCAAAATTAAATAAATCACGCCGTGACGTACGCCCGCGAGAAACGTATATAGGCGTCTCCTTCCTCCCGCACATCCCCCCGTTCCCCGTGGGATTTCACCGCGAAGGGAGATCGAACCGAGGGTTGTTGCTGAAGCAAGTCCGGACTCTGCGTGCTACTTATCGCAACGCAGTAGCGACTAATGTAATTCCGTCGCGGTGTGACGGCTACGATCTATAACGGGATTTATCTGACTGACTATTCGGTCCCTCGACATTACGTTTCGGCGCAATAACATTACCCGCGGACTTAACGAGGTTCGTGACACTTATTTGGGGACACGCGATAATTCGGTAAACTCGAGCGACGAAATCGCACGGTGCGGAAATAGCACGTGTTGTTTCTTTATTCCGCGACGAATTAATTATAAAACATATGACTGTGCAATTCTCGCCAGAGATTCGATTATTTTTCAAAAATAATATGAAATTACATTGCGCGATTTAGCTGCTTAATTTTCACGAGAGTTCAGCTCAAAACATATAAACGTTTCGCCGCTTACATCGCCGCTAACACCGAAGCGCGCGTGAAACGATATAACTTGGCGGTGTCGAGGGGCAAAGAGACTTTGCTTGAGACAACAATATGGGCGCGCTTGTGATGCTTGTGCCCGGTAGATCGTCGAACGTTGTGGACTTACCTGCACGTCGCTACTCGCATAATCTCCGCTCTCACGGGATGCTCTCGAGTGGGTGAGGGGTATAATCGTTGGCGGATTATTGTGACCCTGAGGAACGATGAGACCTCGCATCGTCGACGTGGCGCTTTTCCTCGAACGATCGCGCGGCAGGCTGATATCGCCAGCTGTTCGAAGGGAGATCACACCCTCCCCTCGAGTTTCCGGCCTCATGTTCAATGTAAAGCACACTCTGGCGTTTGATCGTGCCAGTTAATTAAGATCCTTTTAATTATTCTTATAGGTACTTATTACGTACGTTAACAAAGTTTTAAGATCGAGTGTTTTGCCTGCAATGATATACTTGAGAGATTTTACATTTATTTTAAATTACCTTCCATTTTGAATAGTCGCGGTAGGGACCGGACCGCCGCTGGCTCCCATGAGAAAGTCTTCGGGATCGGATTCGTAAGGGGGTTCGTCGTACCAATGTTGACCACCCGGTCCGGGACCTGCGCCTCCGCATCGCGCGTCTTCGTCGTACATGTACGTGTCATCTACGGATCAATAATTCGTTCCGTTTTTTTTTGTTTTACTGTTCAAAGTCATAGGGATTAATAATCGCAAAACGATTGGTTTCCGCATTCGCCCGGTTGAGAGTCGAGAGAATGGAAAAAAACTTATTAATCGACAATCGATACCCCGCGCATCATGTCGTAATAACGATATAAAATTTAGTGTTTTCAAAAACAAGTTACCACCACATCTCGCGAAAAAATTGAAAATATATTCCATTTGTTGCAAATTCCGGAACTAAGTTGGATTTAATAACGACGGATTGTGAAGCATTTTAAAAGATTTCTCTCTTCGTGCGAAAACCTGGGAATTACAAGCGTGCATACGATTGCGCGAAGAAAGGCGAACGCAGCAGAAGAGGGTTTGGGAAAATGAAGGTAGCGAGCACTAACAATAACAAGATTAGTTTGCGTACACGAAGGGCTTCACGGCGCCGCAGCGGGTCTTTGTGTGTGTGTGTGTGCGTGTGTATGCTGAATAGAAAATAAAACCACCGCAGTGGTGATAAATCGACAATAAAGAGCATAGGGCGTGCTCCATTCATGCCGGAATGTACGATGTAACATTAAATCTCGGCGTGTAATTATTATTTCTCATCATTAATTATTCCCGTCGCGATTCAAATATTTTTTTCTCTGATTACACGAATTCAAAAAGTTTAGAAAAATCTCACTAGTTTTCCACATTAAACGCCAAGGGAGCAGGCTTTATTACACCGAGATCTTTTTTTTTTTTATCTCTCTTTCTCTTTCTCTCTTCCGCGTCTCTTCGAAAGACGCGGGTCTCTCGCTCCCGTTTTATCGCGGGAAAGCTGCCGAGGCTACGGGGAGCGAGATTTCCTGAAAAAGACTACGAGGGGAGCCATCAGGAAACGAATGCTCGAAATGAGTCTCGCGAGAATGAGCGGGGAGGACTACGTACGAGGTGTCAAGCACTCAGGGGTCGATTCTCTCATATATATATATATATATCGGCGTCGGGCACGTGCACGTTTCGTTCAATGTGCAATGCACACGTACAGGTGTTACCACGTGTGTGCACACATATATACGCCTTCTCTTACACGTGCGCGCAGGGCGGAGGGGTGGGTTCTCGCAAAGAGCCGGGGTTACAGTTCGCGCGGAGAGACAAGGCGACAACTAGCTGGAGGTTGGGTCCTTGATGTACTTACCCTCAGGGAGCTGACCCCGTCTGTCTACTCCTAGCTGCATTAAACCCTGCCGGATATCCCTCAGTATCTGAAACAAGCACAATGACGAGGTCGTCGGTAAATGTTTATCCGGCATTGTGATTAAAACTGCTATTAGTCGCGTTCGCTCTACTCCCGCTCGATGTTTGCATACCCGCGGAATTGCTTTCATCGATTGCGCAAGGCGTGCAGCGCCGCGATTCTTGCGATTATCGCGGAGAGATGAGAATTCAAATCGATCGCTCGTTACGCTGCTGAGTCATTGATTTCGAAATTATATCGAATCGCGCACAAATTGCATTTAACGATATTTCTTTCGAATAAAAAAAAAAGAAAAAAGAAAATTAATTTTAAAAGTACATTGCTCTTCTTTCCGTCGTTAAATATGCGCGTCGTACTTACACGTGATAGATCTTTTATAGAAAACTAAATTAAATACGCAAAAGAAGATGCAACAATTCATATAACGTATAAGAAAACTTATTAGTGATCAAAAAACTGAGCTCTCATCACGCGGGTAGTTACACGCGACTCAACTTTTATATCTTCTTGTTTAGAAACGAGTTTTATAAACTTGAAACGCGGCGATTAAGCCGAATTCCGGAAGCTCCGTGAACAACTATTAAATCTATACATATATATACACATATATAAAGTGTGTATATATATATGTGTGTGTGTATATATTATTGAAATATGTCAGAATCTCATTAAACTTTGCGCCATCGTCTACGTGCCGCCTCTACGCAAATTGCATCTCTACGTAAGTAGCTAATTGAAGTAATGGCGCGCCCAAGGACTGAATTTCATGCCGAGAGATGCCCCCCCGCCACCGGTAGCGCGGCAATCGCGTGTAATCTAAATGGTATTACCGGGAACTTACATGCGCGGCGGGTTCTTTTTACGGGTAATCGCCGTTATCCGGCCGCTGGACCACCATCGACGTTTTTGAGAAACCGACAAAGAAAGGAGGAACGAAGACGAATGAGTGTAAGAATGGAGAAGGAAACGCCATGTGTATATAACAAACGTATATCGCAATTTTTCTGCGCCCGAAGACCGCAGATCTTCCGATAATCAGTGAAACAAAACAAAAAGCGATTATCGGTCAGGACGTTGCAAAAATAACGTCTGATGAGGGACGACTCGAAGGTTGTTTCCTGGACGAGAAAAAAAGATCGGGACACCAGCAGCGGTCGGGACGGAAGAAGAAGAGGAAGAGACGGAGGCGGGGGTTGTCGAGGTGACCGCCTGCGGCCGTGTCGGGTCCCTACCGAACCGAAGTAAAAGCCGAAGTGAGGGAGAAGAAACGAGAACGCGCAAAGGGAGGAGCAAAGAGAGCGGGAAGAGCAACACGCGAGACACACAGCGAAGAGAATCAGGAAGAGATGGAAAGAAGGGATCCTCCGGGGAGCAATAAACCCGCGGAGGTAGAGGTGACACTAAAACTTTTACACGGATACCGACCTTTATTTCCATATTGCTCGCGCAGCCTCAAAGGAACATGGCCGCTTTATTTCTTCCTATGTCTCCCTTCGGTACCTCCGCCCTTTTCTCGTCCCGTTCTTTCGCCACGCTACTACGTCAAGCACCCTTAGGCGCGGGGCCCCGTAATGCCTCCAGTTTTCGGCAATTTCAACGACCGTTTCTCTCCTCGCACGTTTCCCCTTTCTTTAAAAAAACCTCCGCAGAATTCCGCGTAGCTCGTGTTCGCGTAATTAAAAATTCTCGGCTCGCGGCCGCGCTCGCTTCGCGCCTAACGACGTTTCGAGCTCGAGCTCTTGTAACGCGCCGCTCTCTTCTTCCGCTAATGGGTAGTTTTTGGGTAAAGCGATGCGGGGGGGGGGGGGCAAACCCCGGGAAATTCTCAACGGGAATACGCGACATACGTAACGAGCTAAGCCGCGCCCGTAAGTCTCGGACGTTGTTACGTGCGAAGCGTGTGTAATACGTCGCTTTCCTCCGCCTCGCGTGAAGCAGCGCATTATACACGTCGGCCACTTATGCATGAACCGCGCGGTATGCACGATCGCATTGAAACGGTCCCGTTTTCAACGCTGAAACCGCCACTTTTCCCTCATTATACCCGGATATCTGCGGAATTTGCGGACTATACACACCGCTCGCCGTGTAATTTTCTACTTAATTTTTTGCTTAATTTCTAGAGCCCGCCTTTAACGATACTTTTATTAGACGACACCTCTTCGTGCGCAACTTTTTCATTCACGACACGTTCTTTTTTTTTTTTTTCTTCTTCCTCTTTCTTTATCCCCGGGCATTATATTCGCAAAATTAAAACGTTCGCGTAACTCTCGAAAAAGTTAACTTTCTTTTTTATCAGAAAATTGCGAAATTGCTGCAAAAGAACTTCGTCAGCAAATAATGGCGTTCATCGTGGATAAGAGCACGGAGATAGAAGGGAGGACTTCGACGACTTTTGTACGGCACGTTCGGCCAAGTTTCTGAAGGAGTTAATTTTTTAATAAAGCCGCGTGCGCGACATTATCCCGAGTGCCTCTTTCAAGTAGTTAATTTAGTCAGTCCCAGCCCTTTTCCCTCTTTCTCTCTCACCGTCTCTCTATTCTTTATTTCTTTATTAACCGAGATAAATTAACGACGATAAGTTTTCTATCGGAGGATTATCAACATAAAAAACAAAAACAAAAAATCAACAAGACGGAGATGTTGTAAAATTATTTCATGTGCTAGAACTAATTTTAAACAACGGCCATATCAACGAAATAATAAAAGAAGTTGTGTTTGTTTATTAAAATTTCCATAAAACGTTCTCGATAACTCTAAGCTGATGAATTTTATCGCGAAATTATTCAATCAAGCCGTAGTAAGCTCACGGATTTTGCCTTGTTCTGATTGCGAGATTCATGTCTGTTAACTTAACAATTCGCGATAGCACGCACGAGACAAGAGAATAAGGCGTACGATGCGAAATCACGGCGGAAAATAAGAAAAGCACGAGAGAGAAAGTCCGGCGCGAGTATCGCGGGATCGCGCATAAGAAATTCACGACGTAACGTCGCGGTACGCATTGACGATTATGATGATATCACGCTGATCTGAGCTGCTTTGCATAATAAGAGGTATCGAGTTGGCGAAAGACAGTGCTCCGAAGAGAGTGCGGGGGATAAACGGACGACGCTCGCACGTACGCCAAACGGGACGAAGCGGGGAGGAACGGGAGCGCGTAGCGCGAAGGGGTTTTGCAAGAAGAGAGAGGGTGCAGAGAAAGAGAGAGAAAGAGAAAGATGGCCTTGTGGTAATAGCGCGTACATGCAAATTTCGTCCTGCGAGAATTCCGGATGCGGGAGCGGGCGGAGGATTGTATCGGATAAGACCACCGGGGCTCCCAGGGCCAATATCAGTCGAACGACGAGAGGGAAAGAAGAGGGTCGCCCCGATGATCTCGGGCAATGCACGGAGAAATCGCGGGAAGAAAATAAACGAGGCGAAACGCGCCGCGCGCGAGCGGCTTGCGGAGGCTTAATCGCGATACCGCGCGCGTACGCGCGCTTTGTCCTTATCAAACGATCGGCGCGCGCGATAACGAAAATTGTCGCTCTGCTCGTGCGGGTGTGCGCAAAAGACGCGGGGGACGTGAGCGCGCGCTCGTGAGCGGGGAACGCGTGCGGTGTCCCGAGATATATATCCCTTACGGAAGCGCCATTACGCAATTTAAAGGGGATACGGGAAAGGATAAGGGCAACCCATTTGCCGCCGGGAGATCGGTAGGATTTAATCGCGAACGCGCGGCGGAGAGCCGCTGGCGATTTGCGGCATTAGCCTTACCTGCGAGATTCTTTACAAGTAAGTTCGTTAGTTAAAAACCCGAACGAGATAAAAAATCACGTTATAAGAATCGGAGGGGTTTGGAAGAAAGATGTGGATTTTTAAGGTGCACTCACCTCCTCGTGCTCTTTGTGGAATCGCTCTTTCTTTCGCAGCGCCTCTTGAACTTTCAGCTGAAAAATGCAAGGGGATGGAAGCGTTCTTAAGTTTCGTTTAAAAAGGTTTTATCGCCGCTGAAGCGACTTTCTCCCCGCGAGTGACTCCGGGAATTCCGATAGAATTCAAGGATCAACGATAGATTGTACAAGAGCAAATGGCTTTCACTCGCGAGAAGTGATATTATAAAAAAGGAAAATGTGTGCAAGCGCGTAGTACAAGCAAAATTACGCAAAAAATAAAAAAAAAACTCGAAAATTATTTTCTCAAACATTATTATAGACAATTTTAAGCGTTATTTTCTTGTAATAGAGTATACTGCACAGCGCTAGAAATCAAATAAAATAAAAAATATTTGAGATGCGAACAAGTATAATTTACCCTGTGTATGGTTTCCTCAAAACTGTTTGGCTGACCGCCATTCATTTGCAGGTATCTCAGTCGATCGTAATCTCGAGGGTCCACCATCGAACGAAGAATCGTGTGCCCCATGTCGGGTCCGAGACCCAAACCGCTCTGTAAAACACTATCGGGCGTGTCTACCTGCAACCAAAAAAAAAAAAGACACAGATATACAATTAGTATAAGTGTGATTAAGTATCAAAGAAATTAATTAATCCAAGTAAAAAATTGCAAACATTTAAAAATATACATAGAACGTTGCACCGAAACCCTCTTACAGCTTTTTGAGTTAAAAAAGTTCGCCTTTAACATGTCTAAGCCCCCGTTTTTTTTTTTTCAAATTTTCACCTCATCTTATATTCTTATCGTTTATGCTCCATAATGTGATATACTTGTAACTTTGGCGAGGAAAATTCAATTTTTGCGCGAACGCGTCGTTGAAATAACGAGAGATTCGTTGTAGTAGTTTCAGACCGGGGCGCTGATTACAAGATCCTCGATTAATAATTTATTACGATCGCATAGCGCGAATCCGCTTTCGCGCGAATACATTTTTGTGGATGTGTGCCGCGCGCGTTTCCCTTTCATAGAGCATCTCTTCCCATTCTATAGAATGTCGAGCTCCTTAAAAGCGGCTGCCATTTATTCTCGCGACGTTTCTGCCGCTAATGGGGGCTCGTGCATAAGATATTCAGGACGCGGCAAGGGTCGCCATGGAGATCGTCAATTTCTCGGTTTCTCTTCGGTTCTGCTGGGAGGGAAAAAAGAATAACGCGCGCTCATACATACATGTGCACAATGACGATGTATTTTGAAAAAAACGCGCAGCACGAGATTCTAATCGTGCGAGTGAAAACGAGCCTGCGTCGCTGCGTTAGTCGAATGATTAAGATAGAAGCCCGAGAATTTCGTTCCCGCGGTAACTTCAGACAAAGCCTCCGAAGTATTTACAAAGGACTGCCTCTTCTACGAGATTAGCCTGAGTAGGGAAATTCATCTCCCTTTCCTCACTATTTTAAGCGCGTCTTCGTCGTCGGCTGTCGCAGTGTCGCGTCTTACAGCGAGAACCGTCGCAAAGTGAGTGAAAGAGAAAGAGAAAGAGAGAGAGAGAGAGAGATGCTTCACGGCGAAAATTATCGCGTTAACATTCTGTGAATGCAGCCCGCATAGATTATTTCATTGTTCTCGCGAAATAGTCGACGTAGGAAATGGAAGCTGCATAAATAGAGAAATCAGGAAGATTTATTTGCAACATTGATTCTGCCGGAATTGGAAGAGAATTACATTTCCCGAAAATGTGTTCCCGAGCGAAAAGATTCAAATTGCATGGAACTTTAATGCCGCGATCTTTGTATCACACATCGAGAATAAAATTGTTCCCTTTATCAAAGGTTTTTTTTTTTTTTTAATCGCACGAACTACACGCGATATTTATTTTGTATCGCATGCTCTGTTGTAACTCCCTTTAAATCATAAGAAAAAAAAAATTACAGAAAACTCTTTCCACAAAATTCCAGTGTTGCGCCGGAAAAGAAAAGCCTTTGAAAAGATACATTAATATGCTAATGCGAAGCGGAGCGCGCATAAACTAGCGTGCTGCGGCTTCGCGTATCTCGTGAGAAATTAACGAGTCCTTATCGATTCTTACAGAAAGTGGTTAATACACAGTATCGTGTTCCGGTAGAGTATGATGGATAATAAACGAGGATAATGAATCGAAGCGTGCAAGGTGCACCGAGTTTATCCGCTCGCAAAAACGAAGTTAACGCATAACTTCTCTCCCGCTAACCTGCTGGCCTCCATTTTCCGCGCAACCATCGCGTAACGCGCGCATCGATCCGTCGCGTAATACGGTAATCTCGATCCCTGAGAGGAAAAGGAGAAAGAAAGGAGAGAAAAAAAAAAAAATCTGCCGTGTGTTTCCCGCACCGAAAACGCCGCGGACGATTACCCTTGCGGTGCGCGATTTAATTAAACCACGTGGTATTTATGTTAAACGGATTAGGACCGTTTGCTTGCGCTCGCAGACGCGAGCTTCCTCCACGGTCGCGGCCGTAGCATCCACTAAGCCTGAATAATACCCAGAGACAAGGCTGAGAATTTACGTCGCGCGTTCTCCTCTTCCCTGTTTACCCGGGAACGCGATGTTGACTTTTTCTCCTTGGCCAAACGACGACGCGACGCGACGCGGGATGTAAACGCAAAGAAATCCCCCAAACGCGCTGGGAGTAGGAGAGATGCATTTTAAATGCATCGTTTATCCGCGAATCTCTCTCTTCCACGGTAGTCTATGTAATCTTCTGATACGACGACGTTATCGCGGATTATTGTTCCTTATGGCGCGGACACGAAAGAGCACTACATATCGCGCGCTGTCTCTCTATTACGGTTATCTCGAAAATTGTGCCGCAATCTGATGTCACCGCGTCGCTCGCTCGCTCGCTCGATGAAATTATTTTTCCACGCTATATGAAATTTTTTGATTATAACTTTTTTATTACAACTTCTTGTTTTTATTATACTTGATGTAATAAATAAAATTTTACGAAATCTCTCCATCTTTATAGAATGTGAAAATTGCATCTTTAAAATAATTTTTTAATATCGCGAATATCTCTTTTTTTTTTGCAGACGCCTGATCGAACAAATGCGCTAAGTAATATCTAACAGACTTCACCACTCTTCGCGCGCAGTGAATATTCCTCGCGCACATGGAAAGAATCCGTCGCCGCAGCCCAGACACGGCGGTCTACAGATACAAATAGCGACCCGCTTCGAGAAGCAATTTCGCCCATTTATCTACCGTGGGATCGACATGGTAACGCGTCGCTCGTCTGAAAATAAATCTCGGAGAACAGTGCGCGTCTGAGAGACGTCTAAAGAATATGTCCGGGAAACGAAAGAGTGTGAAAGAGTATACATACATATATATACACGCGACTCGCGTGCGCGATCGAACGAAGTAACGCGCAAGCGATCGCGAAACGAGGAGAAAACCAGAAGAGAACGGTGGCAAAAGTTGCGCGGTCGAGCGCGGGAATGAAGGAGAAGCTTCGGAGCGCGACGTATGTATGCATTTTTAAGGTTAAGCGGTTAACTGGCCACCTGGGGCGATCTTCCTCTCCTTACAGGATCGGTTTATAGCCGCTCTCAGTCAGCCGCGCCGTGCCGCCTACTGGTTAATTTATCCCGGCATTGTTATTGGGCTCGTACTCGCTCGGTATCCTCGCGCAAAGGACCCGAGATAGATACGCCGCCACGTAGAGTCGTGACAAACGCAATTAAACATCCCGCACGACTTCCTGCACCGGGAAACCTGCAATCTGGTCATCTGTAGCCGCGGCGTCTCCTCCCGGAATGCACCGGATCACCGTAACGGTGCATGCCGGCAATTGCGCACGGAATGCACCTCCGAGACCTTTTCGGTCTCGTGCGCGACGACAACCCGCGAGTTCTCCGCCGGGATAAAACCGATCCGGGACCGTCTCTTTCTCTCTCTCTCTCTCTCTCTTCCTGTCCGATACTTATCAGAGACGAACTGATTTACAAACACGGCGCGGTTGACTAATAGCATTGACGGCATTAAATTATTGTCTCCGTTTATTTAAAACAAACCATCATCATAGGTAAATGACGCGTGCGAATCGAAAGAAAAAAACATTGCTGGCGACTTTTGTTTGAAAAAATAACAGTCGTATTACATAACAATAGATGTTACACAATGAAATATGTTTAATTTGTTAGAAAAGAAGAGAACGTCTCTGTTTAGAAACAGCATCTGGACGTGATTCCCATGAATTCTTAAATGAACGAGGATTATACGAATCGTGTGGCACAAGCGATTGAATTCGCATTTCTCCGAAACTGCACTTTGTCCCGATGTCAGTTGCGAAAGCGAGGAGAGAAACTCAATCAGAGAAAATTGAGTTTTCTGTTGGAAGAGTTTATACATATATATATCGCGGAGATATAACACACATGCTCGCGCTAGATGTGTTAATAAGTTGTGACACGTGGAACGCGATTACACCCATATATCCAGCGATAAATTTCGTGAATCCGATAATACGCAATTTGCTCATCTATCCGTTCGCGGAATTTTCTCCCGGATCGCCCGAGGATGCAAAATACGCAAACGAGATTGTCGGAATTGAACTGCGGAGTTGCAAGCGGAACATCGTTTTCGAAGTTGCGCGGAGAGTTTCGTTGCGTAATAAGCTTAATTAAAAAATAATTACTGCTACGGAAATAAATACAAAATAAATATAAAGCCGTATAGTTTTAGTAGTTTGTTGCAACGGTTATCAGAATAATTTCCAACAAACTTGCGCGAATAGAGTATATTTTTCGCGATATGAAAAATAATCTAGTCATTAAAAGCATCTACTCTGGAAACTTTCCAATTTCGGAACGGAACTCCGCACGTCTCAATGTTCGCGAGTTTTCCGCCACGGCTCCGCCCCGCTGTTGCACCCCCGTAACGGCCGTCCCGGTAAACAGACACGCATCGCGAAAGAGATCCCGATGCTGTTTGGAATTCCGCCGAAGCGGCGCTGGCAATGGCCCACCCGAATTCTGTACTCGGCAATACGACGTGTGATGGCAAACCGGAAGGAGAAGGGGGGGGGGAAGGAAGAGAGGAAGCTTCTTCAATTCCGGTCACGGGCGTAATCGCAGCACTTAGGGTAAAAGCGAACGGCGGAGCGCAACGGAACGTCTCGTGGTGGCGACCCGGGCGTATCATCAACGCGCGCACACAACCGTGAGAAGGTGGCCGAGGAATCGCGCGCGAGGGGTTGTACATTGCGACGGGTCCGGTGGGGTCGTCTGTTTATCAACGAGAGACGAAGTGACTTCGGAAACCGCGGCGCGCACCACCGCCGCGCTCTGTCGTAGAGACGGGGCGACTATTATCGGAGTAATTGAAACGTAAAACGCGCGCCGCAAGCTCTCCTCTCCGCGGAGCGACCGCAAATGCATACCGCGCCGAAACTATATCCGCGCCGACACCGCGTCGTCTATACCTAGATATATTTTCGGATGTACACCATTGTGTTCGCGTGTCGGTGCCGACGAGCTTCGACAACTTTCGAGGGCGAACGTATATACATATTGGATATCACCACCGTGGAGAGAGAAACTTCCCTCTGACCTCGTACAATCGAACGATATGCCACGGTGCATTCTAGTCACGGAAATGATGGAGCCAGTTAAACGAAATGAGATTGCGTTGCGACGTCTCGCGAAAATTGACACTAGCTGCGGACTTCCGACAACGTTGTTCGCCTATCAATGTAACTGAGAAAAATGTAGTAAAATCAACGATACATGGCTACTTCTCTCACGTTATATAATCTCTTAGGAAACTTAAAAATTCAGATGTTTCACGCTTTTACACGTAAATGTTGCTCTGTATGTATGTTTCAGTTGTATATACGTTTCATACGAGAGACGTCTCCCAGGAAGGGATGGAGAACGATCGGTTCCTCCCGACAAGTATTGGAAACTGCGTACAATATCGCACATATCACGCGGCGGAAGATAAATGGAGCTTGCGGGAATCGCGGCAGTGAATCTTGGGCAAGGTTTCACGGAACGGAGCGCGAGATTATCTGGCACATCGCAAAATCTACGGCGCGTTGTATATAAATCTGTAACCGTGCGCGCATTCGGTAAAATTCAATTCCGGGATATAGGCATCGCAGGCTCGCTGACAGCGAGCCGGAAATCCGAAGATAACGCTTGCTAATTCGTCCCGCGAATCAGCGTGCGATAAGAATCTTATCTATACGCGCGAAAACGTAACATAACACACGCGCCGTCTTATATATTCTCCGCGCGATACGGAATTACTTCGCGCGGCAGAGTTTCTCGGTCACAGTAGCGTAATCATGATACTACGGCGAAAACTACGCTCAGAGAGAAACGCGATGGAAAGCCGCGATTATCTCGAAAAGTCGCGTCGGCCGCAATAATATCATTGTGCACATAAAGTGGGTAAGCGGAGCTTGCGAGTAACTAGGTACACGAGGATACGAGAGTGCAGCGGAAGTTACTATTTACGAGCTAGTCAGCGCGGAAACTTTGGCCGCGCGGTGCGAAACTCCGGCGAACTCGAGCGATATGAATGGTTATGATGATAAAGATACGAGAGAGATTTTTGATAACGTTAACACACAGCGCGAATCTCGATGAAGGAGCGTCGTAAACAAAAAATAAATGAGTTTAACGTAAACAAAAAGAATAATGAGCGACACACGTTTTTGCAATAAAAAAAAAATTACACGAAATTGAATTAAAAAAAAAAATTACGTTTTTAATAAAAGGTTTCGTAAAGTCTAAATTTAATTCTCGAAAAATGAAGAACGCGCGAATTTTACGTCAGCATGAATGCGCAGCGGCAATATGCGCGTCGCGCCGTTAATTAGTTGGCGGAACGAAAATGGGATTTCCGACAAGCTCGGGTGAGGTTTCCTGTCGGTGGTTCACGAAAAGCGGAGTAAAGGGGCGCGACAATGTCGGCGCAGGCATCTTGCGGCAGATGCGGTGTGCGCGTACATATACCGCGCGCGATACAAAGGCACACGTTACAAGAGCGCGCGAGACGCGCTTAACGCAGGGTTTTCGTCCGCAGTTCGAGAGAGCGCAGGTCTCGAAAACAGGTCCTGCGGGATTCGCTCGATTATTCGGTCATTTGAATCTTAATGTTGATATTTGCGAGAGAATGCGTGCCCGTTTTACCGTGACAAAGTATATTCCCGGCAACTCCGAAGCGATGAACGCCGCGGGGAAGCCGAAGTCGCAAACAGCCACCACGCGGCTTAACAACGCGCGACGCGCGATGCAAAAGTATTATATTCGCGCGCGAGCTGTTGCATATAAATAACAACGACGCTACGTTGGGTTCCCGGTAGTTCGGACATTATAATAAATTTTTACGACAGATCGTTTTGCGCATACGCGCAGCGTGAAACGCGTTACGAGTCCCTGCGCGTGCGGGGAAAATATATGAGACGAACTCGTTACTATACAACGTGACGTTAAGAAGAAAACCATCCATCCAGTCTATACATTACAAAGAGAAAAAAAATATAATAACAATATACGTTCGAAAAAAAAAATTATACGTTCCTCGGTAAATTATAAGAATTACGTGAAAAGAAAAAAAGAAAATTGAACGTTTTCTTCGTCCAATTTCCTGAAAAGTTTCTTACGAATTCTTTTCTCGAACGAATCACGTTTCTTTTTAATCACTTATTGCGCCAAGTAGATCTTTAATTTAAAGATCGAAGCGATAGAGACGTGGAAAGTGTGAAACGAGAAGAAAAACTCCGTTTCGTAACACACACGGATTTTCCGAAAGCACTGCGCGCTCTTCTTGAACATCTGACTGTCATTAACCGCGAAGGTGATGGCGGCGTAACGGGAAGAGAGAAAAGCGCTTGTGCATCAAACCGACTGCCTCGTCTAAAATTTAGCTAACGAGATAGGACGTTATGCTGTTGGCATCTAACGACGGGGGAAACGAGTCCCGGTTATGTCCCGGGTGTTATGGGGTGCGTTGAAACTGCGACACCTGCGGCGGAAGCCGAAGTAGGGGAACAAGTACATACGGACGAAAGTAATGGACACCGACAGTGCAAGCTGGAAGATACGCGCGCACGCTAAGCGTCGTATGTCGCTTAAAACTCAGCGGTTGTCAACTTTCCCTTCGTCCTATTCTAAACTATTGATCTCACGAAAAGCGCCGTAAGTTTTTCGCACGAAGCGCGCAACGTTCTTTACAAATTCCCACAGACAAGATCGTTGTTGCGTGTAACAAACGATGTCTTCGCTATATTATTTAATGAACAAATCATTCGAACCAGCAATCGTGTTTCCGAGTATTTTCTTATCGACATTAAGAATATGTACGTGCGCATCATTTATATATCAAAGAAAGTATCTCTCATGTCTCATCTTTCGCGACACATTCATATTTTGCGAGAGAACGATCGGATTCTTCCTTTCGAGCGATAGAGTCGGAGAGAAAACGGCTTCGCGTTCGATGCAAACGATGCGAAGTCGTGAAAAGAGTCATGGCCCTCGTCAAAATGTTTTACGCAGCGCGAAAGACGTACGTTGTGGATGTGTGGTCGCATGCCGATCATATTTCATGCAAATTGTCCACCCTTGCGTTCTTCCCGGCAAGCGGCATCGGGACGCGGGGCAGCGGCCGGAGCGTATCGCCGCCGTTCCAGAGAAACTTTTCGCGAGTGCAGAAGCTAATTATGGGAACTATTTCTTCCGACGCACGAAACACGGAAATTTTCTCGCCACGTAAGAGAAAACGCAATTTCCACGGTTGTATTCACTCCCCGTCCGACCATCCCTCTTCTCGTTGACTGCGATCTAATTTAATGATAATGAGAGAGAGAGAAAAAGAGCGTGGTTTGTTCCAATTTCATTGCATGCGAAATGCGGCCACTCGTCCTCCTCCTATAACGCGCGACTCTGTCTTACCCTGACGTTTTTCCCCGCGAAAAGTAGTCGCCACTTTATTGCGCTTGTAACACCGTTCTTCCAGTTTACTTCCGGCTTGCGTATAATACGTTTTACTTTCCGCCACACAATTCCGGTTCAATAAAAATTCAATCAATAAAGCTTTTAAATACATGTCCTTTTGCTCTCTGTATTCTATTAAAAAACGAGGATAGAATTTTCCGCTTTTGCGATAAATTTTAGATGTGTAATAATCCTTTGCAAACTTGTTCGTTTTTTTTACCGCAATATGGCAATACTACGCCGTTTATACGGAATAAAAGAAAATTATGTGAAACAAACGCAACCGTGGCAGATCCGGAAGAAATGTTACAAATATCTGAACCGCGACGTTTTTTTTTGTCGCCGCTCTAAATAAGAGCTAAGCTCGTTTCAATAAAAAATAAAAATAAAAAAATGCAAATCCAATGAGAGTTCGGGTGATATCCCGACGCGATAGCCGCGCGAGCAACCCGAGCAAAGTCGTTCTTCGAGCTCAACTATGTTTATGAATTGCACGGCAAACAGCCTTAATCCGAGCGAAAACCTTCGATAAGCGGCTTTCTCGAAAAATATCTTTTTGCACATCGCCACTTTTCATTCGCGGGTTCACATGTGTGTACCTACTACTGCACGTGAAACCGACCGGTAAATCGATATCGCGCCGTGTCGGTCTTATGCGTGAGCGCGTGATCGACACGCGGGCATTTTCGGCACGCGATATGGTAATAAATTATCGCATCGAGAACGCGATAATTTTATTGAAATAATAATTTTTATGTGACGAAAATAGACTCTCGCTATAGATCCGCCGTAGGAGCGGAAAATTCTCGGAAACGGATCTATAACGAGAGTCTACTGTATCTTTTCCAAACAATACGGTCTCTCAGTTACTGCGACAAAAACAATTCTTTTATTTTTTACGGAGAGATAAAAAACAGTGTATGTTCTCGTGACGTATTCGAGTTGGCTTTAAAGTAGGATTAAAGCCGCGTCTATACAAGTCGCGAGTCGCAAGAATCGAGAATACACGCAATCGCAAGTCACGAGACGAGTGTCCACGTTCAAAACGACAAACAGTTTCGTCTGTTTTTATTCATTAGCTTCTCCAAAAATTAATTAAAAAATCAATCTCTTGTGGAGACAATGAATTGTCTCTCTTTAAAAAGCTTCTCACTAACATTCTCTTTTTTCTCTTGCAACTTTTCATCATCTTGCGATTGGTTGACAGAAGTAACGCAAAGAGTTAACAAGTCTATATAAAGAATCGGACATCGCGACGCGATATTTATGCGGATCGCACGCAATTACGCTTTAATCTCGTCGCGTGGCGAAAGCATTCGTGCCGACGCGATCGCGGGGAGGGCGCAATATGAAATTTCGTTACTGCCAATAAAAAGGAGCGTTTATCGTCGCGCCTCTGAAGTGGGTCGTTGTTTCGGGATAATGATCCATGCAAAAGTCCATAAAAGTCCGGGAATGCCTATCGCGGTCGAACGGCGACGTAACAATTGATACGCGGGATATACGCGCCCGTCGACTGAATTTCGCTACCTCTTTTTACGACCTGACAAGTCTGAAAAGCTATCACGGTAATCATCTCTCGTGACGCAAATATCCGTTGCAAAATGATATCGCATAAAACGAAGGAAGAGAGAGAGAGAGAGAGAAAGAGAGAAAGCAAAATTTTCTTTTCAACCGCTTTGCAACATTCGTTTTAACTTTTGAGAAGTTAAAATTCAACTACGTATTATAAAGAAAGGGAAACAGGTTTTCCATAAAAGTACAGCTCACGGCGTACTAGGTCAAATTTCACGCTTCCAGTGTACATAACGCGATCTCTTCTCTCTTTTCACAAAGAAAATTCGTTTAATTTAAAAAGAATTTTCTCTGAAAAGTACAAAAGATTCCAGTAAATCGATTGTCAAGTGTGTTCTCTTCTTTTTCAATCGGATTCTTTGATAACTTTTCACTCCGGTTTAAGGAAAATTTGATTTCGCAAGGATTATACATTTGTTGATTACATATTGTTAAAGTTTCACTTGTGTCTAATGGTTTTCTCTATTTAATTTAAAGCTATTTGCATGAAAAGAATACGACGCGACGACGTGCAATTCTCACGTGACATAATAATGTGTACTTGAGCTTTCCGCATGAGAGGAAAAAAATGAGTTTTTTCCGAATTACGGCAACATAAGCGATGATTTTATAAATATAAATATATATGCGAGTGCTACATAAATAAATTAAACATTTATGCACATATTACAAGTTTTTTTCTGCTTTCCAGCACGGATATTCGTTTTCTTTTTTTTTTTTTTATATTCAAACGCGATGTAGTTTCGCTAGATAAATATATATTAGCGTATAATAAGAGAATGCAAACATCACTTATATTTTCCGTGTGTATTTCGTGTAAGCCCGTGAGAAAAGTAAAATATCGATTATTTTATTTCGTCAGTTTTTATTCTGACGTTACATACGGACTGTCTGAAACGTATTGTATGTGAATGTCACATGTCATTTATGTTTTATACGGATTTATTTCAAAAAACATCAACACACCAAATACACACATTTGAATATCATATATAGGCTGTTTCAAAATTCACTGACATTACTGAAGATCGATGTACGATATAACGTCAACTACAGGATTGCCAGTGAGACACAGCCGTATAATAATATTGTTGATGCAGTGACCGTCAGTGTACTTAGAGGTACCGAAACTGAAGGTTCTTACCAGAAAAGTGAAACACAAATTTAAAGTAACGGACATCATGCTTCATATATAAAACTAGTGCGTTATTAATAAAATTCTCACAAAAACGTAATATTTAAAAATAAATTCCGGTCATTTTCTAAATTGCACTCGCAAAAATAAAGAAACTTGTTCGTTTTCTAATATAAACGAAGTAATGAATACATTTCGGAAAGTAAATAAGATTCGTACACGATAATCTCAATTTCAAAGCGTCTATCAACATGGAGTGGATAGACTACAGAAACAGTGAAACTAACAGTGAAACTAACAGTGAAACTGATAGTGGAACTAATAGTAAAGCTAACAAATCAGATGTACCTCTAAGTATTAAATACCTAATAGATAAGGTAAACAAACTTTTTGTATGACAATATAATATAACTAATTTCTCTTATATAGCATAAAAATATGAATTTATTATCTATATTTGTGTTCAAATGCAAATTCGATGATTCAAATATAAATTTCAGGCAGAAAAATATCTACTGTTCACAAGTCTAATAACAAAAATTAAAATTTTACAACTTCGAAAGATATTAGAATTGAGCTACACTTTGGATACTAAATTACATCTCGTAAAAATATTTATTCCAAAAGCAAAAACTTTATTAAAAATCAAATCAACGCAGTATATTAAGGTAAGTGTATAAAAAATGAATACGTAAACTGATGTGTCTAATTATTTATAAGTTTTTTCATTGTAATATATACAGTGTTTTATTGTATAATGTGCGTTTAATTTTATCTACAAACATGCATAGCCGTTAAGTAAATCGTGACGTAGTCTCTCGCTTTAAACGACACAAAACATAAATGACATAAAACATATTTGTAGGAAAAAATATTAGAAATCATAGTAAATATATGTCACATTCAGACGGCCGTTACGATGATAAGCAAAGATGTGGAATTGGTTGAAATTATATTGCGTTTCTTCGGTATTTGTCATAACAATGACCGATTACAAAAAACCATATTCAAATTTTTATTTTTAATAACGTGCGAGATCGAAACAAATCCTGCATCACTTTGGAAACGTCACTTATTAAGATATAATTATCTTTTGGGACCTTTCATAATTTATACACTGACGCATGTTACTCCAAGTAAAAACTACTGCATTCCATTAATTAAAATCGGAAACACACGATGTTTCTTTCATATCTCATCAATTTTATTTTGTGTTTAGACAAAGAAACAAGAGATGGACGCATCATTATAAATCATTACCCATTTATGGACATAATAATAGCGCTAGAAACGTTATCGGGATTGTCGTTACCAGATGGACGCAGCATCTTAGAACATGTATTTAAAATAGAAGACTTAGTGTCTGCATTACAGACGAAGTCTTCTACGTTTTTGAGCAAACACGCTCGACGCGTTGTGCGACTCGTTCAATGTTCTCGTTGGATCATCGTAAGAGAATGGCTGATACTTATGGCAAATATCACAAAAATAAACTGTTTTAAAGTTAAATCCTGTGACGTCGATTTGGAGAACGACATAGACCGCGTACTTGGTCTGGATGATATAACCGGAATGTTACATATGTGTAGAAATGTATATTATTACGAGATCATATTGTATGTAATTTTTTTTTCTGCGTTACATGCGCGCGTACATATAGTTTTTATTCACACAAATACTATTTTTAAAAATTAAATTTTATTCACTGTTACAGTTTAGAAGATATATGGGAGTGGAAAAATATTCTACTGGAGTCACTGGAAAATTCTATTGACGTATTACATAAAATTATAATGCTGTCGTCAAACTCATTTCTAGGAGATAAAACTCTGCCAAGAATGGCAGAAATTACAAGTGACATCTTAGTCTTTATGAAAACAAAGTATTTCCGAAGCCGGCTCGATTCGAATGGTGAGATCACAGAAAATATAATTCGATCTTATATATGAGAAAAATAATAATGAAATCTATCAATAAAAAGAAATATGTTTTGGGCTTTATTAATTGAAAAACTGTGCGTTTATAAAATAAGATAAAAAACTTGTCTACAGATATAGGACGTGTAAAACGGTACTTGATGCGCATTACAAAACAGTGGAATTGCAAGGATTTCATGGAGTTATTTCTTATATCGCAGTTATATCCACTGATAATTGGAAACTATTTTGACTTCCGCAATTATAATCAAGTAACATTGTATATAAAACCTATTTGCAACAAATCACAGCGTAAAAAATTGCGCAAAACGTGTAATACTTGTTTTTATCTTTGTAGTACCCGTGATAATTCATTTTAATTGTCTATATTCCAAAGTAAATTTAATTTAGATATACACTCTATATCTATATGTATTAAAAAAGAAGATAAGGTGTTCCGTCAAGTTAAGTACTAGCAAAATTCAGTTTAAAAGTAAAAAATAATATTAATATTTCGTATTAATATTATTTCATATTCTATCCTTGCGTTACATACAAACAAAGTTTACATAAAATTATTTATGCAACTATAGTAGTATTATGTGCGTAAAAAATATATAAATAAATAAATACATAACAGACAATTTATGTGTTTAGCCTTTGAAAGGTTTAAAAAAAATATATTTTTTTGTGTACTAATAATTATTATACGTTGTATTTGGTTTTTACTTCTCAAACAGAAGGTTCCGTTTTGAAATAGTTTGTTCTATTATTTTGTCATTTGTTTTTTTCATAATGAAGGTATATACAAAGGGAAGATATATATATTTTCCCTTATTACTATCTGCTTTCGACGGAACACCCTGTATGTAAGAAATATATAAAATATGTGATTATTCGACAAATAGTAATAAAGAAGCAAAGCAAAATAACTCACGTCGCAATTAACTTTCCAGAATTACTGCATCATAAGTTACCTAATCCAAACGCTTTTTCTAACGCGAGTTTTCTAGCAAAACGCACTCAAAAATGTGAATGTCAAGTTATTGACATTTTTAACGAAAATTTTGTTGAAAAAGTATCAAATATCAACACACACACACACGTGAATCTCATGACAGTGCAGCACTCGGTGAGATTCCCGCGCAAATCAGGAAACACTAAAGATTTAAGCTCGAGATGATACATTAATGCGAACACAAAACTTCGTTCGCTGTGCGTACAACGTGAATCTCTTCTTCCATCTGCGGGAGCCGAACACGTCGATGTTTCTTACCTCCAATTAGTGCCGCAAGATGATACAACTTTGAGGAAGTTTGCGCGATACAATGCGGGCTGTGAGATAGAGCTGTGTGCGATGATAAAATATCTCAATGCGTGGCGGAGAAATTCGCTAGTGCCGGTGCGTATCCGCTGCGGCTTAACTGTTGGCATTTGCGTGCCAAGAGAGACAAGTGCTTAATTAAATAAGTTTCTCAAAACTTATCGGAAAGACAATACGAGACTTCATATACCGCGCGATATCGCGTGCACATACATCCTTCTACGTTGTATTAAACAAATTTTCTGTATAAAATCCGTGAGATTTTTCATGTCACTGTTATCATGTCATTATCTCTCGACGTAAAATGTCGATAAAACCTGCGTAACGAAAGCGATTTACGATTTAAAGTTGCATAGAGATTGTCACTACACGAAACGATTCCAAGCGGAGAAATATACAAAGAAATAATACGAAGCTGTTGAATTTTCTGGCGAATTCGATGTCTTTAATTTTGAGAGAATCGGAAAATCTCACGTATAAATTTTTAGTCGTTAGCGTTTAAATGCTTCATAACGAATGAACTCTTTGTTTAAGAAGACGTTCCTCGTTAAGTTCCGAACACGCGATTTCTAATCGTACACTTGATGCACGTCAGTCGTACAGCACGCTTATTCGAACCCGCAAACCCGGCCTATTTTTAACGAGAAAACTTTTATCCCCGGCATTTTGTGCAAAAGTACATGTACATCGGAGGAGAAGGAGGCGCTGGGAAGTAACTTTCCGAACAAGTTAACTCCGGTGATATCATAATCACCAGAACACGCAATAGTTATCGCCCGAGCGTATCGAGCGATACATCGAGAGACACCTCGGGGCATTCTACGCGCCCACGGACGATCGAGCGGGAAAAACTGATATTCTTTCCCGGACGAAAGAGAAAAACTCGAAACTCGTAAGAAGAGACTAGATCGTTAGGATAAGCCGCGCGACGTTATTAAAGAAAGAGGCGTCGGCGGAAAAGAGAGATTCCAGCGCCGCGATTACGCGCACATAACCGCAGGGAAGAAAAACGATCAAGATAGAGAAGAAAAGAGACTATACTCACCCTGAGACAAGGGAGAAATAAAAACTACCGAAAGGGATGTTAAGAAAGTACGTGAAAAAAAAAAGTTGATATCCAAGTGTCCGAAAACGCTCGAGAAGCCCGACGAAGAAGCTATGAACGCGACAGCGCGATGAGCCGACTGAAGACGGCGAGAAAGAAGTCGAGAAGAATTCGGGTCAGAGACCTTGGGGTGCGTGCACTGATATCTTGTTTAATTAAGCGAACTCTCTCCGCGCGGCGTCTTGTCGTGCGGTAAGCATTCGACCCATTGTGAGGCTTCGAAGTACCTGCAAGTATACGATCGCCACCGCGAAGAGAGGAACACTTCAGGCTTTCGTCTCTCCCTTTTCTCCTCATTCCTCCTCCGACTTCGCGCTAACGAACGCCGGTCGTCACGGATTGCGCGAGTGTGCACGTGCGTACATGCACCGATTTTACTTGTAACACACCGCGGCGCATTAATACGTCAGCTTGTGAAGATCGTGAGAGAGAACGAGAGATGCACCTGTGCGAATATGCAGAGAGAAACGAGGATTGGAGGGAGGACTGGAAATAAAGTACGAAAAAAAAAAAGAGGCATCGTCGAGAAGAAGCGGAGCAACGTGTTCCGTCCTAATTACGTGCCGCCACTGGCTGTTGCCGCAGCGGCGCTGCAGGGCGCCACGGACCGAACGGGTTAACGCGAACGCTAACGACTCGGAGCGATTTGGGTCCAACGGGCGCGCGTTCGAGAGAACGACGAGGAAGAAACATCAATTTCGGCTCGAAAAGTCGCGACAGAAATTCAACTGTTTTTCAGACGAAAAGAATATCAGATTCATCGTTTCGCTAAAAAAAAAAGAAAAAAAAAGAGAGTGATTATATCATAGAAAAGAATAATATGCAGATTAGAGACTCTCGGAAACAAGCAAGAGAAAAGAAGCCGACGCTGATGACAGCGCGTAACAAAAAAAAAGAAACAATTCTTTTTCTTTTTCCAAATAAAACAGACAAAGGGTTTTGTTACGCACTTTTGTCATCCGCGTGTCGGCTCTGTTCTCCCGCTCTTTCTGCTCTTAAAATATTTTACAAAAATAATAATAAAAAATAAATAAATAAAACTATATTTATCCGGTTTCCGCTGCGAGACAAAAAAAAACAACACGCGCGATTCCGCGGCGTTGTGTAAGGGTAATAACGCGCGCCCTCGGATCAACGATTTTTGCGGGATAAAACTCGCTCAGCTTGAAACGTCATCTTGCGTATACGCGGTGCAGCGTGACGATGGCGAGAGACGATAACGAGTTAACGTCGTCACGTCGAACGACGGGCAATCTCGGCGTGCGGCTAATTAGCGCGCGACGCGGCACATATAAGCCGTCTAGACGGGCGGAAACGAATCGATTGCACTTCAGAAAGAAATCTCATCGTGCATGCGACGTCGCGTGAAGAGGATCGGCATTCTGCGCGACTTCGGCCGAACCTCTATATATGCGTTTCGCACAATGCGCGACGCGGAGAAATCCGACGCGCGTTTGAAGGTATTAAGCTCTGATTCTGACGAGACACTAACAGAGATAGAGCGATCTCTCTCCCCCCATCTCCGTATAATTATTATCTCGCGGGCTGCAGGATACATTTATTAATTGGAACGAGCTGTCTGAGCATCGTCGAGCCTTAGTCTCGTCGTTGTTGCGCGCGTCGGTGCTCAGACAAGAAAATTGCGGAAGCCGTGACATTGAGGCTTTCGTCGCCGCGCGAGGGAGCGACGACGAGTAGAAAGGGATGGGGGTCGCCTTTTTTTTGCGCGAGGCACGAAAGGGTGACGAGCGAAAGTTCAAGGGACGACGAGGGTGGGCGACGCGAAGCATCGATCGCACCTGAAACACCCACACCTTTGCGTTGTCCGCGCGCGCTCCCCCCGGTCGCGCGTTTCCCCCCTGTCTCTTTTCTGTGTGCCCTTCGCACACTTCTCGCCCCGGTCTCTTGCGTATCGCAGCGAATGACACCCCGGGATCTTCTCTCTTCGAGGCGTCCCCTCGTGCCCTTCGGCCGCGCGCGCGCGTATACACGTGCGAACGACGCTTCGCCACCTTTCGTCGGCCTCTTGCTTCAGCCCGGCGACATCCAATTGTCCCGGGAATTACCAAATGAATAAGTTACACGGCAACTTTAACGCCGGACTAAAAAGTCCCATCAAGTTTAATTAATTTCTCGTGAAGTCGTCGGCTTCTTGTTGATTCTGCTTGAGAGAAGCTGGAGTCCATCGTAATGGGTTCTTTTCTCCGAAACCGGTGATACACGTGACTTTCACGGTGATTACAATTCGCACACATCGAAGCGCGCATCACCGAAGATGTAAAAAACTTCAGATGATTATTAAATCGTGAATAGAGTAGCGGAACAGAGCGACTCCGCGGGCGATAAAACGCGCCGAACACAAACCACATCACGCGCCGTCGACTGATTGATATTTATCATTCATAACGGCCGTTCACTCGATCGTTCGCGTGCGTCAGTCAAAAAGCGACGTAATCGGCGCCATGGAGATGAAGAAACTAAATCCGGGGGAAAGAGAGAGGAAAAGTGAATTAAACGACGTAACCGAGGTGGTGCCGCGGGTCGCACACTACCGCGGCCAATGAATATGAAACAGTCATTAGCGCACCAATCCGGAATCACTTAGGTGCTCTGTGCGGAGTGCCGGGCTAGGAGTAAGCGAGAGAGAAAGAGCTATAGAGAGAGAGAGAGAGAGAAAGCGAGGCCGGGCGTTGGAGGCTGGTGCATTGAAATGCATTGCCTGCAAACCGTCGGCGGGCCGTATGGACCGCGCTCCCGGCACCTATATACCAGGAATACGATCGCTCCCTCGAAATGGGAACGGCCATATATGCGAGAGAGCTGCTGCCGATGCGCGTTCCGCTCGCCGCGTGTGTGTTGCGATAAGATCGACGCGGCGTTCGCGCGTTTGTCGGCTTTATTGGCCGGTTTGCGGGCCACCGATAACGCAAGATTGCATTACGACCATAAAGTCGCATCTCGAGTATATCCGCGAAGTAAAGGCTCGTATCGTACGAGAACGGACAAGGTTTCCCCGGGGGCGTCGGATGCGCTGATCCGCCGCGATGAGAGCGCGTACCGAAGGCCGACCGGCGGCCACGGCGGCACGTACCTGCCGGTTAAACAATTTCGCTTTACGATCGAAAAACGTCGCCTTGCGGAACGCCGAGTGATCGATTCCCGAAACGAGGAACGTGCCCCCGGCCGGACGTGTCACGCGGCCGGACGAAATAAATCGAGCGATTGCCCGGACTCGCTTGCTAATCCGTCGGAAAAAAAAGGGGGGAGAAACGGGAGATCCCGCGAGAGCAACTTTCACGTAAGTGTTTGTTATATTTATATTGTCGAGAACAACACTTATAATTTTTTTTCTCGAATGTGTTTACAAATACATAATGAAGTCAAATAGTTTTTAAATACAAAACACTTAATTCCGCGGACTTCAACAGAGATATATTTCTTCGAAAGAAAGTTTCGTTTTTCTTCCTTTTCTAAATATCTTTTCCACAGGAAACGTTTCGTTCTGCAAGCAGACGAGCGAGATGAGAGCGGAACGTCTTTCCAGCAGCGGGGTATCTGCCGAGCGTAGAATCATTTAAGAGATAGAATACGAAATCTGGCTTCGGAGCGATTCACGGTTAATTCATTAGGCGACCTGCTCCCCGAGCTATACGCCATTCTCTTTCTCTCTCTCTCTCTCTCTCTCCTCTCTCAACTATGCTCCGGGTAATTCAAACTCCCCCATCTCGCTGCTCTCGGACTTTCAAATTTCCCGAGGATTTGCTTATGGAAACGCGTGGTCGCAGGTCGATCGCGCCTCTCCTCCGATTCGCTCTCCGATTTCCCTCCTCGCTCCATCTCTTTTATCCCGAGGCTAATTCAAACGGAGAGTGGCCCAGAGATGCATTACCGGTTAACCCCGGGCTGTCGTAGATCTACTTAACTGCGCCCGTAAGTTTTTCGAACCGCCGCGGCAATGCAAGGCGTCCCTCTATGTAAAACAGCTCGACTTCCGGTCGATACGAACTTCTTTTCTCCCCCCACATACGAAGTTGAATTCGTGCGCGTTCCGGTCTATATCGCTGTCGCGCGCACAAAAGAATTTCCCCCCGCATCGGAAATGCCGCGAAAGAATTCACTTTAATCGCGCGCGCGCGATGTTCGTCGCGTAATTACGCAGAGGAGTTAACTTTTCGTTTTTCCTGTGCAGAGCGATTTCATTTTCACTTCACATTCTCTCTCTCGCTCTTTTTCTTTCGCTGGACACTTTATAGTCGCGGAAAATCAGCTTTAACAAGATTCCGGGCCGAGCTGATATAATTCTCTCTCTCTCTCTCTCGTCGTGAGCGTAGCGCGTCGTAACTAGCGCATAGCGAGCGGCACGAGACGACGACGCCCGGCACTGTCCCGACGACGACGATGTAAATGACGCCGTAATGCACTCAACCGGCGAGAGAGAGAGAGAGAGAGAGAGAGGGACAGAGAGAGAGAGAGAGACGGTTGGCGATACTGTTAGCGAAAAATACGCGAGCTGTCTCACAAAGTAGCCTTTACCGGGAGGGACAGTCCTCGGGACGGGTAAAAGTCTCGGGGAAAGAAGAAACTTTTTCTGGGTCACAAAGGGCTACGGGTACTATTGTTAAAGTTGGGGGCGAGGCACAAAAGAAAAGAAGGCTCGAGGGAACATATTTTTTACCCTAATGGCGCTACACAGTTTCACGCTCAGGAAACGTAATGGCGTCGAAACTGCCGTGCGTTTATCGACGCGAGTATATCCTTCACTCTTTCGCGAGTTGCAGCGTAATAGCTCGCGCGTATTGCTCCGAGAGCTTTTTTCATCATCCGCGGATAAAACACGAGGATGCGAATTCATCGTCGCGACGCCGGAGCGATTCGTTCTTGAGGAAGGGCGAATCATCGCATGCGCGCGGGAACGAGAAGCCGCAAGCGTGATATAACGCTACACGTCGCGTCGTGAAGATGCTGCTCTCTCTCTCTCTCTCATTTTTTTTTCTCTCTCGCTCTCTCTTCTCAGGCTATCGCCGTGAGCGACGATGCATGCCCGAAATTAAATTAGGATGTCTGGCCACCGCGCCGTGCGAACCTGCGAGAGTGAATTGGTTCGCCCGGGGGTGAGAGCGCAAGAATATACTTCCCGTGCGTGAGTTTGCTAAGTTTATCGACATGCGTCGCGTTATAACCCGTACTTCGGTTGTCTCGCATGGTTGCGAAGGTCTTCATTACGGAAAAAGTTCGTTATTAAAAATAAAAAAAAAAACAACGAGGGAGTGCTCGTTGAAATTAAGAAAAGCTATTTTAGAATTACTTTTATCTCACGACACAAGAATTTTTACGTGTTTTTCGCATGCAGCGCAGTTTTTGTCGATACAACAAAAAAAAAAAAGCTTCACCTAGATTCCTCTTTGACATTCGATTTGATCTCTGCAACTTTATTCGAAACGTTTGTCGCAAAGGAAATACCCGCTCTGGCGCAATAGCCGGAGTCAGGAGGTTAACAGCTGACTGTATTTCACGCCTCCGTCGACCTGAGTATTAGCATATAAAGCGAGGTGGTTCGTCTTATTTATGTTTGGAAGCTTTCTTCCCGTCGAATGTTTAGAGACCGCCGTCGCGAATAATTGCCCCGCGTTCACGATTCTCTTTGATCCCCGACTGTTATTCTTAAAACGGAACTTTTAACGCGCGTCTCGAGCGCGGAACTGTTTGACCCTCTGTCCAGTTTTAGTTACGCATCGTAAAACTCTTACGGAAGTAAAATTTAGAAAATTGCGGACGCTAAAACATGTACAGTAGACTCTTGCTATAGATCCGCTTGGTCTCTCGCTATAGATCCGCTTTCCCTTTGACACATGCTTTCACGCACACATAAGTCACTCTCCTACCATATCTGCTTTTAATTGCTGAGAAAAAAAGATACGACAAGTTTACGTATGTATGTTTCTGTGTTATTTTATTAAAATGTTATTACGTTATTAATACAATTAGAAACAAAAAGA
>QVNV01003354.1:0-38191 GCA_014825455.1 Pseudomyrmex pallidus
CCATAGCGCTACAAAGTGCCAAGACGAACGACAAAAACGGTGAGCGTTAACGCTATTAGCGAAAAAGTAGCCAAGACGAACGCACCCTTTTTGTGTTAAACGCAGCAAATGATGAGAAACCAACTTTGAGAGCATATTAGAAGTTCCTGACCCGAGCGCCGCGATATCCACGTTTTACGCGTATCCAACTACACGAATCAGTGAATAAAACTGGTATGTACTTTACCGACTGATGCTGCGCGCGCGTCGATTCGATATTAATTTCGATTCTCGAAATGTCGCGCGCTTCGATACTGAATTGGCGGGCAACGAGCAGTAATGGCGGACGTGCGACACGGAGTTGTTCTACGTTGGACTTGTTCTCGTAAGTTTTCTCGCAATTATTGTCGTTTCGCGCGCGAATATCAGTCGCCCATACGTATTGTAAAGCGGGTTTTCGTAGGAATATATAATTAGTACCGGGTATTTGTTCGTAATCGTAATCCAAGAGTATATACAGCGAAAGTGTTTCGTGGCCGTTACGCGGTTCTACGAGCGCGAGAAAATGGCCGTCGCGCGACGATGAAAGAATTTCTTTCGAATTATTTCGTATTCTTCATGATTATTATCGCGCAAATATGCGAATATCACAAATCGGGTGTCTTCATTGATATATTAATTAGCATCGCGCACTCACCGGCGAGCTTTTTACAGTGCAATTGTATCTCCGCCGTTTTTTCCGCGAGGCACGCGCAAGAAACTAAATTTCTCGTGTTGCTGCAGCTATATGATTGATTAAGATGTGACTGAAGAAAAGTAAGACTTACAGTAAGCAGCAGAATTCCTGATTAGCTATATTATGGAAGTGTAATCAAGTAAGTACATCTTCTTAGATCATCATTAAGAAAATTGAGAAAAAAACATTTTGTCAAAGTGTTTTCTGTTTCAGGTTCAAAGTTTCTATCAGATCTGGCGTTTGCGGCACCGGAGGAGCCGGTTCTGGCCATTTCAAGGCAGTACGAAGGTCAGTGTCGTATTTTCAATTACAAAACAACATTTCTATAAAACTTGCACTTTTAAACTTTAACTTAATTATGAAGTTAATAATTTTTCTCATAATTAATTCTCTTTATTAATTTGTTTCCTGGTATTTGGTGTTTTAGATGCGATGTTCAATATTACGCAATGGATCACGTATCGAAATAAAAGTGAAAATAAACCGAACATTCGTTCCGAAATAAAAAATTAGTGTGTTTAAATTCGAGTCTTAAATTCGCATATCATATCTTCTTAATTATTCAGTTTCATACGTGTTTGTAACTTTTTTTGATTTTAAAATTTATTTTATGTTGTGATTTCGAGAATTCGAGTTTCGAAAAATTTCGATAGTTATTAAAGTGCAAAGTTTTACAAAAGAGTGTAGAGATAGACTAATTAGAATAATTTGAATAACGCGTGTGTGAATATATTTCGCGTCTTCCGCGTCGCGAGTGAAAATAAAAGTGCTACGATGTAAAAGTGCTACGTGGGACAATCAATTCAGTGGATTATTTCCGAGGGCGATTGCAGAGGAAGATACATCGATGGACAACGAAGGGACCGCAAAAATGTGAGTCATAAAATCACATTTTAATTCTTTTAGCTGTAATTTTTTTTAAATCTTTAATACACATTTTATGTATATTATTAAGTTGTATATAATTATTCAGAGTTAAATTTATATTTAGAATAAACTGTTTTCTATTTCTTTGAGATTTTATTATTTTTATTAACATTAAATCTATATAAAAGACTTTATATTCCTATAAAAGATATGTGTAACTATATTTAATACAGCTGAAAGGATCAAGTTTAACATTGCATGCTTAATATCCGTATATTAATCTCGCATTGATTTTTAATAGCACAAGTAAAGACAATCATACATTGTGATATGATTTTCTTTATTTGCTATTTTTATAAATAGTATGGTGGCTTATAAATAATATGGCATATAAATCTTCATTATTATACGTAATATTTTTATTCATGTTCAATTTGCTCATTTATTAATTGTATATGTACACTGTTAAATTTGTGTGTGATGTTTCTGAAACTTTACGTTATTTCTCCACTTTATTAACTCGTTATTTCTTACATTTCTTTAATAATTATCGTTGAATTCTTTGAATTCTTTCGTGAAGTTTTTGAATTCTTCTGTAACTTCTCTTATATATTCTCTAAATATACGACTCTCGATAATGATACGTATGTAATTAGCATCGCACTTTACGGAAAGATTAATCGACAAGTTTATAGTGAAATCGTATCGCAATCTGTTTGTGTTTCCGCGAGAAACAAACGCGTAACTAGAGACAGAATCAAGTTTACACAATGTACGATTGTTCAACAACAAAGTTTAGCAATTAGAATTCCTGGCAATACGCTTAACTAGCAGGAAGCGATGCAATAAAAAAAATAAGTGCATCTTCTTATCATTTCCTTTAGACGTTCAAGGAATGTAGGATCGATATTCAATAGGATAAGGATAGATATTCAAAGATATCCACTGGATTATATTGCAATATATTCGGTAGATATATCTTCACAAGATATTCTTGGAATATCGTGTGTTACATGGGCTTATATTACAGCTTCTGCTGTAATAATATGAACTTACCACGCCACGTTTAGCTTTCCTCTTCATAAATTAAAATGTAAAAAACGAAACTTGCATTTTTCAAGTGTAGATAAGTCAAAAATGTTAATATCCTTTATTCGACTTTTATCCGTATTTTTCACAAACTCGATACATTTGATGCAAACATTGCATAAACACAATCGCATTGTGAACATTTGCTGCGCACTACTTTTGATTATCAAAAAGACGATGTCTAAACCAGGTCTTATATATTAACAACTAATAAATTATCTTTGTTCATTTAAATTCCATAATTTTGATTGCAAGTTGGTATTGATGCGTTACATCAGAAAAACTGTATGTACGTAATTAAAAAATATATATTACAATTTTGAGCAATAATAATAATATACACGGCGAATAAAAATCGCACACCAGTTTCCATCGTTTCTGTATGTGTGTGGCTTCTGACGTAAGAGCCAATACATTTTGTCATAACACTTCAGTAAAATATTGAACACATTTCATATACGCAGTTAAAATTTAAGCAAACGGTTAACCATAAAATATTTAAAAATATCTCGCTGAAGTAGCACCTCATTTTCCGACTCTAACTTGCGCGTATTATATTAATTATTGTAGTCTTGTATATATATAATATCTAATAATATTAATTTATAATATATTGAATATTACATAACAACACGAATTATCGTATGTGTATAACAGAGAGACAAAAATTGAAGTGTTTTCGTAATTATTTTTGCAAATTGTCTTCTCACCCTGTAAATCCTTCGCGATTTCACTACGCCGGTTGTGGATTTTTAACAAAAAAAGTTATCAATATATATTTGCAAAAAGATTCAAGAATCTTGTTATATTTGAATATAAACAAGATGTAAAGCAATATACATATATACTGGTTTATATATACACAAGTATATAGACGTTTTAAAGTAATTATAATTTTTTGCAATGTTTATTGTAGTTGGATAAATATCGTACTGTGATAATAGAAGAATAGCATACTTTTATATATAGTTCTCTTATATGAATATTGATCTTTTGTTAAACAGATATCGGCCCTTTTAAGTTCTCTTTTTCATTATTAATTTATAAATGCCTCTGTGCTTGTGTATAATGTTGTGCGTTACGGGCAATAATTATTGTTAAATTGTGTCGCGCTAAAGCTGAATAAGTGCTTGAAAACTTGAACTTCTTCGCGGACACACGAGTTTTGTTCATTACACTGCGGGTATATCAACATTCATTATAATAGCAGCTGACTTCCAATCTGTTACTAGTAAACAACAAATAACTTTTCTTCTCGTCACGAAGATAATTCGTGTTAGAATGTAAAAAAATTCAAAATGTGTATATAATTTATTGTGTATGCAAAACGTGTAATAGACACGTTCGCGTTTACACACATTCTTCTAGATCTAAGATCTAGATCTATAAAAAATCGAACGCTAACAGACTTTGACATTTGGCACATTTTTACTCTCATAGAGCTAGTTTATTCGTTTGTAGAAACAAGAGTAGAAATTTCGATTAAAAAAACAGATATTGATAAAATGTTCTATAAGTCGCAATATATTTTGATTTGATTTTAACGTCGTATCAACTCTTTATAACACAAAGACGGTTCTCTTTATCGCGTCTTTATCGTTAAATATAATTATTGTTAGTAATTTTTTTTTTTATATCAAGTTATTTCTAAACAAAATGTCGTGTTAAACACTTATACACCTTTCTTCTCTCTCCCTTTCTCTCTTTCTCTCTAAGAGTCCAATTTAAAAAAAAAGTATTTTCAAGTCGTATTTTGAACGAGAGAATAAATCGCGCGGCATTCTATTTTAGGTAGTCGTTTTTTTCCTTCCGCTTATTAATTACAGGCAGAACCGTTGTTCCCGTTCGCAGCCTGAAAGCGTCGATAGATTTCATTTACACCGTTTCGAGTGTGCGAATAAAGAAATACGGGAATATAATTTCATCAGAGGCAGATAAATCATTATCACGCGATTTAAACGTTTTTGCGAATGCTCGTGTTACTACGAGCGCATTCGATTTGAAATATATCTAAGATTAACACGTTTACAAGTTTTATATTTGTCGCTTAGTCTTATCATTGCGTAAGAAACAATGTCGCATTTTGTGATTTTCCATACGAAGTTTTGGAAAACGTATCTACTTACGGGTTTATCAGAATGTTTTTCTGTGAAAAGTTTTACACGATATACGATAAAACATATTTGGCGACAACAGGTTACGTTAGAAAATTAAAATCGATTAATCCCGCGGACTACATCTGCCTCGGATATCCGTGAGATCGCCTGAACCTTGTACCCGCGTCAAGTTCGTCCCCGATCGGGACGATCTGATCGCGTTCGTATCGAGATACGAATTGGATGATACACGTGGCATCGATCTAGATGCTACCTTTAAATTCGCCTGACTGCCGTAAAACGAGGTAAAGGCCGTGTCCGAACTGACGCTTAAGGGTAAACTCGTCGCATCCATTGTCTCCCTCTCGCTTCCGAGGGTGGACGCTCTTATATCAAGGGTGCCGCTCACGCCGGACATTCCCGAACTCGTCGCCATCTCCACTTCTCCAACGTCAGGGTGAGATATGTGTCTAAAAAGGATCGTCTAAGTAAGAATATCACATATTTATAACAAGTGAGTGAGAGAGAGACAAGGAAAGAGAGAGAAAAAAGAATAGAAAGGAGGACAAGAATGTAGAACGCGAGTAAACATCGTTTTAAAAGTAACGCGTGATCTACCTGTAATCCGGAATAGGCGGTTCAATGTGTTGCGCCCGTGAGGTCGTCGACATAGGTGTTCTCTTTATGGCATATATGTATATGCCGGTCATCGTGAGCGCATATGAAACGAAATACAACGCGTGGAACTAGAACAGAGGCAAATGTCGGACATTCAACGTGAGATCTTTTTTTAAAGAGAAAAAGTTAAACTCGGAAAAAGTTAAAATCAGGAAGTAGGACTTTATAGCCGTATTCTGGATATATATATTTTTAAAATGTGTAAACAAATTAATACGCGTCACTCTTGAAATTGACTCGTTTACCTTGTAATGATGATTAAGCATTCCGGCTAAAATATTGAACGAGTCCGAAGTGAGTAGGGCCAGCTGCAAAGCGGTAGCGCCAGACTCGAACAGTATTACCGGTACCAGAGAGAAAAACATGAATTGCGTGATGCAGTAAAGAATTAGAATCGTTATCACTGGTGCATTGTCCCAACGAAACGCTTCTATTTGAAGCCTCTCGAGCACGGCACTTCATTGAAACAATTGAGACGAAAACACACAGTGATCGTAATTTGAACATCTTTTTGTCATATTTGTGTCATACTTACATCTGCATGCAACTTAATATCGTGCCGAAGAAACCGATCATACCCAAGTATTCGATAATATCGACCGTTTTGACAACCAGTTCTTGCAGAACCGTCGTCACCGAGAATAATACCGCTCCACCGAGACAAAGCATGTCGCCGACGAGTTGATTCTTTCCTAATGTCATGTACAACACAATATTATCAATTGTCCGCATATTTTTTTTTTTTATCGCAACAATCTACCAGGCTTTACATATACATATGGTAATTAATAATTACCAGTTGACGTGGGATCATTGTTGTTATCTATACCGGCCCAAACCAGACATCCAACACCCATTAAACAGACGGATACGCCAACGATGTGCACCATTCTATATCTGACACCCAGTACCAGAAACGATAGTACCAAAGCAACCGGTATTGCCACACAGTCAAGAAGCTGAAATATTGTTTAGTTTTTTATAATAATTTTTTTTATACAACACAATTTAATTTTCTTGAAACATTAATATATTGTTCTAATATATTTAATGTTTTAAACATCTACGTGTTGAAGAACAGGCAACAGTGAATGGTTTGTAACGTTGCCCGTGATTAGAACCAGTGATTTGTGAAGACCAACGAGAAAACGAGTCTTTTTTTGTCTGGTTGAAGTATTGAATTGATCGATTATAACAATTGAACGAGAAAGTATTTACTTGTATACTGGCGAGGCTGGTAAATTGATGGGAGGACGTGATAAGCGTGCATGCCTCGACGTCGATTAACGCCAGAAGCAGATACCTCCAACCACGGGCTCTTATCACGGATATCAGGTCATTTCCCACACCTCTGCAGGACATCCATGTCGTATAAACTAAACACATCATCACGTAGTGCGGAAGATTTTGGCCTGTTTCAGAAAATCGAAGAATAAATGTTAAGATCACTTCAAAGAAGATTATCTTTTAGCTACACTTTTTAATGAGCTCAAGTTTTTGTTTTTCAACGAACTGTAAAACAAACGCAAAGAATCGTCAAGTGAATGAGTTACCTGTTGGAAGCGAGAGCTTGTAAGGAGCGGTGGTGTTTATGTAGTGATTTACGAGTGTCATGAAGCATAACACTATCGAGAGAAACTGGCCCATTATTATCGCTCTCCATACTGCCCTGTTTTACAATCAATTAATTATCAATTAACAAATCTCAAGAGAGAAAAATACTTGTATAACAAGAAACTACCTATAGAAATAATTGTAGAACAAATTACCTTGAATATGTAAAAACTTAGAACATCCATAAATATTGAAATTGTAATTAAAACATAATTTCTCTCGAAGAAAAAACCAACAAAAAGAAGATCGCTGAAACGCAACATTTATTAGAAAAAAGACGCGTGTTCTCAAAAGAACATAGAATCATCTCATATGTTTCGCACACGTGCAAAACCTATTGACACTAGCGCACAAGTTTCCGAAATCGTATTGTTATATAGATTTATTGTCATCGATCGCGCGCGACATATTTCTTTTTTCACCGAGACCTGAATAAGTCAGAATTACACCGCGGGGGGTTACACTTCGTTACATCGGCAATCGCGACAAGTTAACACGACGAAAGCTAAATATCACCCGCCACTTTCACCCCGGGAAATGCTCAGGTCGTTCGCCCCCTTCTTCGACCCCACCCTCTCTACTGCTTACAGCACAGGGAAAAACACACACTGTGGTCCCTGCGGGTGCTCAGGGCGGTCACCCTCATAGTGATTACTTACGTACCATCGACCCAGTTCGGATATGTAATTTTCGATTTTATCGCAGACCCCATTCCTGGCCTGCATCGTCGGGTTTTGAACTCCGTAACGATCGCTCACCGGACCTCTCATGCCATGGTGCATTTTCGTCCTGAAGACTCCTCGCCGGCGAGGGTTCGTTGGGCCGAAGCGCTTGCGCGTTCTCTTTCTTCTCCTTCTCTTCCTCCTCTCTCATTCGACTCCGTTACTCTTGTTGTTTTATTTTTTTTTTCATTTTTCTCGAGTTTACAACCAACAAAGAGAAATATTATTTTACTATAACGACACGTGGTAAAGAGATACCGCGACCGATAAAACGACGCGTCGCAACATTGCATCAAATTTCAAAGTCGGAGCAGACTCTATCGATCGAAATAATCAATTTGCCCTTGTTCTGATATAAAAACACTTTACACACAAAAGCTTTAGCCAAGCTTTAGGAAATTTAAAGATTGATTCAATTTTTTTGATCTCTTGTGAAAATTTGTTCTTGAAAGAGCTTGAAAGAATAAGCATTTAATGATATATTGCGTCGAGATGAGGAGAGTAAGAGTGCGAGAAGAGTAAAATGCCAACGTAAAGAAGTACGTCTTTATTTGTATACCGGGTAGTTTTTTCGTAGAATTTTATTTACAATATTTTAACATTCTCGGATGTAATGTGAGCGGTCAGTCCACAAATATCCATAAAGTTTGCACTTTTACACAACGATTTTTTATCAGAGAGATTTGCATACACGCACGCACGCACGCACACACACACACACGACACATTATATAAACTTTACATAAATCTTCAACTTACTTATACTCTATGTTTATTATATCTCAAACTTGTTGTTTTGCTCAGATTAAAATTACAAGTGTAGATCTTTCGACGTATGAAAAGAAGGCGATTGTAACGCTAAGAATTTGTGCAATCGGTGTTTTATCGATTCAATAATGTACCGCTACTCGAAGAACGTTGGGTTTTTTTTTTTGCTAATCTTCAATTGATCTGCGTACAAAGAGGGAATTTCGAGATTTAATGGCGATATCGTTTGAGTGCAGTCGCGGTTTCATAGAAAGTTGGAAAAATAGTTTCAATTTTCCATTAAATTCCGGTCGCGCGTCCACGTGCACGCCCGAATATACAACGCGCGAATTTCTTCTTGCCCGAAGACATCTTTACTCGCGATACACATCGTGAATATAAAATTCGATTAGTGTGTGCACCGGATTACTCACACGTCGAAAAACTCGATCTATCGGTTAGTCGGAATAACGATAAAAAGTCGAATGGAAAACGGAGACAGAAGAGTATACGAGGTAAAAATTCTTCCTTCGTTCAATCGTTACGACGTAAAATGTGTGTAGAGTATTTGAAATTTGATTATTTTCGCGCTTACTTTGTTTAGCTCCCGTCCGATATGAGCAATAGACAATTATATCGAAGACTCTGAGGAAGAGAATCTTTTTTCGTCGATTAACGAATCGATCGATCAATTGGTCACTTTAAATTAGCATTAGAATTAATCTTATTTTTTCTTGGCCTCCTCCTCTACCGTCTCGTTCTGTTTGCGGAAACAATCGCCCACCGGGAAGAAGTCCCAACATCTTTGTTGATACATATTCCACACGTAGGTCTCCTGACCTGTGTACTCGGTGTCCGGTTTGTTAATCAAGTGCATAAGAAAGAACCTGTTAAAAAGAAAAATGCGTGTTTAAAAAATTACAAAATTATATTATAAAAATATTCTTTTGGCTAGAAACGAGACGTGCGAGAGAGAAATGTTGTCGATATATTTACATGTAATTCGCTAAGTTATGCTCCTGCTGGACGTGGGTGTCGAATCCGTGCGGTACCGCGTCGAAGTATTCTTTCCCCAAGCCGCATATGAAGCAGTTGCTTTCCATATTTGTCTTCACATTGTCGAGCTGATCTCGAAGCTCACCAAACGCGTCGATAATCAAACCTGTGAGAATCGACAGGTATCGAATCACAGTCTCTGTCGCAATTCGAAGAAATCGATGGGGTGTTATATGCTTACCCTGAATGATAGCTAACAGAATAACGATTACGAAGAAGAAGAACGTGATGTCGAACATGATACGATAAACCTCGTAATCGTCGCCGTCGGGCTCGCCGATTTCATCACCTATGCCTCCGCCGGCCCTCACGCCTTTGTACAAGTGGAAGACGAAACACTGTCGAAACAATGAGAGAAAAAAATATATAACAATAGTCTGAAATTAGAATATCTATTAAAACCATATTGTTTTATATAACGTTGTACAATGTGTACCGTTAACATATGATGACATTTCTTGTCGGTTTCGTCGTCTTCCTCCTGTATGTAAAACTTGCGGAAGAAATTGAAGGCTATAACGGTGTAGATGTACACGACAATTGTCAGCAGCATCACCGTCAACACCAGCTGCTTGCCGTTGTGCGTTACAGATTGCAAGATCGTTCTTAGTGTTTTAAAACCGACCGCAACGTCCAGCAAGTGAGCGGCGAAGAAGAAATTGTTATAGTTGCCCAAAATCGAAAATGTGAAGTACCACAAACTGTATAAAAATGCCTATAAATAAGAGTGGAATAATTAGATGCAAAAGAATATGTAATACAGAGACTGTGGGGGTATTTAACTATTCTACCATCTTTCACTACTTGTTAAAATATACATAAATGCGTGTAAAACTTAAAGATTAAATTGACTCGAGCACGCTTACGTTATCTGTAATGGTAACACCGGCTTTCCAGATCTGGTACCGCCAATCGATATTTACGATGCTGCAAAAATTAATTTTTACGTTTTATAAAAAAAAGAAAACTATAAAAGATACATCCATGTGTATAACTTACAAGTGTATCAAGCCGGAGCCTTCTTCTTCTTGCTGACTGAACGAAGTCTTTTCCATTCCAAGCAAATTACTGATGTAATCGAAATCGTATGTCTCGCTGTATTTCTGACGAACTTTTTTCTTGACGAACTTGTCCCAATAATTCACGGGAAATGTTTTCGCCGATATCACCATTTTGTCCCAATGTGCCTTGATGTCGTCCTCTTCCGGCGTCTCGGCTATGTACAAACCATCGAATTCTACTCGCCGTGCGATCTCCTTCTCTCGTTTGAAAATAGCCAACGGTACCTTTGAATAAAAAATATCGGTGATTCGAATCGCGAAAATTGTGAATCACAACGAGATCGCGTTTTATCGTCACTTGTGAGATACCTTTAGATGATAATATGCCACCAGCATAGCGAGCGAAACGATAGAATGAAGAAGAGCCAATAGTCTCATAACGTGAGCCATGTAGTAATAATCCTCTGACACTTCCACGAATTCGTTAGTCTCGTCGTCTTCCTCTTCGGAATCATTTTCGCCGCTACCACTACTCATTTCCATACCACTGCCTCCTATTCCTGACGGGCCTTCGCCTGACATTTCCGCCAACAAATCCGCCATTTGTCCACTACCTTCCTCATCTGAGTCTTCGTTTAAAGATGTCACCTGAAGTAAAAAGCAACAAACAAAAGTAACGATACGTAATTTTTCGATGTGTGTGTAAGATTCTTGAAATTGTAATATTTTATTCAAGACAAAATGTGCAAACAAATTGCGAAGTTTTGCAAACCTTGTAGAAAAGCAGCATGAAATTGATGCAGAAAGCGAGAACCAGCGCGACGTATTTCAAATTGTAGAAATTTCTAGCCAAGAAAGATACAATCCGATGACTGTATTGGGAAAGATCGATACTAGATCCCGTGGAAGGTTCGACCGTCGTTTCTTGTTTCGCTTCAGCTTCGACCGCTGCCATGGCGGCTTGTTGAGCTACAGCGGCTTCAGCTGCCGCGGCTGCTTGCGCTCGGGCTTGTTCTCCACTGTAAGAATATTAATGAAAGATTTATTTTTAATTAGAAAAACCGAGGAACATACACTCCTCAATTTTGATACTATAATTATATTCTATTATTACGTACTTTTAAAATTTTTTGTGCTCCATAAAAAAAAATCGAGCTTAAAATTAGTTTTATCTGTATATAAACTTACCCGAGTAAATCGGCCAAGGTGACTGGTGCCTCGCTCTCTCCTCCCTCAGCTCTCGCTCCGTCTTCTCCAGTACCTTCTTCGGGTGTACTCTCGCCAGTTTCTTCGATACTAGACTGAGGCGTAGAAGTACTCGATTCGTGCGGCGCTATCTTTATCTGTCCTCCTTCTTCTTTTGTTATATCCATTCCGAACGCTTGCACCTATACGAGAGTTTTCGTGTTTTAGAGTATATTATAGTAAAGTACACTCGATAATTTACATATAAATTATCGAGAAAATCGTACCTGTAAGTTCGATTCGTCCGGTGTCGGTGGCAAAGCGGGCAAATGTCTAAATGGTTTCTCTTCCTCTTCTTTGACGACTATAGGCTCCTCGATATGTGGTCCTCTCATTAGTGTCAACAAAAGTTTCATAAAGTATTTGATCACGCAACCGACACCAAAACCAGAATAGTAAAACGCGTAGAAGATCATTTTGAAGAAACCGATGAAGAGCTCCGGAATTGTCATCTGTTGCATCTCGGCAATTTTGTTCTTTATATTGGTCGGTGAGAACAGGTAGAAGAAGTAATACACGCCATCCTTGAAGGCCTGTATGCTACGTCTAATCGGATCTTTCCGCTCCTCATCGTCTTCGGTCATATACGTGTACGAAGATTCTCTCGCTTTGCCAATTCCGCTGCTCTCCTCGACGGTCATTAACGCGCTCGCGTGTTGCATCTCAAAAATAGCATCCTCGCAGAAGTTAATGAACGTTTCTAATTTTTCCTTCTCGCCAGCCTCGACCACCGTGTTGTAGAAGTAAGTTCTTTTCGATTCTTTGATCTGCGGCTTTTCCCACTGTTCGATATTTGACTCTTTGATCTCGAAATACACGCGCTCGATCTTCTTGTTGCCGCCGAGAATCTCGATCCTACCCAGAAACGGTTCGAAGTAATTGAGAACAGAACCAGCTGTTTCAAGAAATTTGGCTAATCTAGGCTCATTAGGCATATGCTCGGACAGATTGGTAAGCAATACAGCCAGATTGAAACCGATTTCCTTCGACGGTTCGTGAAAGCGATCCATGAAGGCGACGTAATCGATCTTCCCGTCGTGATTTGTTTCGCAACAGGCCAGAAGAAAATCGATTTCCTCGCTGAAAACATTTCAAAAACATACAAGATACAGACTATCTACGTATATGTATTTACGATTGATTTGATTCGCGAGAAAAAAAGAAGAGTTTTATGAACATACTTGGTGTAACTCTTTTGTTGCTCCATTTTCTCTTTGAAATCCTTGGGATACACCCATCCGTCGTTGTTGAGATCGACTTCCAAGAAACTCGGAGATGATACGAGATCCTTCAACTTCAAGAACATATCGAAATACTTCAAGATTAATTCCACGTTGCTGGCTGACTCGACCAAAGTGTCAACCATCTGCTTTCCGATAGTTCCGTTCACAACGTTACCTGTAACAAGCGTGAATATATTAAAACTGTTCCGTTAATTTCTCTGAATAGAATTTAAGTGTAAAATCTCTCATACCTTCAAGCATAGAAAGCATCATGGTTATCATGTCCTTCTGCAAGTTCAGCAACTCCTTCAAAAGATCCACTTGACTAGAATGCTTTGACAGCTTGTCTTGCATGTGGGAGAATAAGAAAAGAAAACCACCGACCGCGTCCCACAATCTCGAGTGTGCTAACGCCTGTTGATTTTGCGCACACGGACCCTGAATAACTTCAGTGAGAGTGTTGAAAACTTGACTGGCGACGCCAATAGCCTTGAAGAAGTTCGCCTTGCCGGCGGGATCGATGAGTTCTTTGCTCGAGTAATGCCAGTAGAAGTCCATGATGGATTCCTGAAGTCGCAACAGGTAATCGACGGTGCAGATAACGACGTTCACCGTTGTCGTGTTGCCAGCCTGTGTTCTGAGATAATTCTGCCAATCTGTTGCGAAGAAAATAAAAGAAGATTGCGAGATAAAAAAATAAATATCACTCGATTTGATTTATTTTTTGCGAAAGAAATGATTAACTGCTTACCGAGATTGTGACCCTCGCAAGTCAGCTGAATGAAACGGAACAAGGCGCAGGTGAATTCAGCGTCGTGCATATTTTTCTCGCCAGCCGCACCCTCGGACCCGACACCGAGACCCTCAGCCTTCGTGTTCCTCTCGAAAGCGTCCAAATCCAAGACGCTGCAAGAATTCATCAGACCCGCGATCGACGTGAAGAAGCCAACATCCTTCTTTTCCTTCAGATGATTCAACATGCCTCGCTGGATCTCAATGTTGCCGCCGCGCAGAATCGAAATTCCAAGCTCCAAAGTCTTCATCACCATCTCGCTGGGAACACCCTTGCACGCTGATATGTGAAGGAGAACCATCTCCGCCACGCCGCGATTCGCTAGACGAGCTTGATGGAACAGCAGTTTCTGCTTTTCCATTTCTTGCTCCTGCGTCACACACGCAAACGTGTAATGAATGAACACAAATACATGTGTCATATAAAAATAACATAAAGTATATCGAGAATTAACACAGAAGAACGTGTGTATAAATTTTACAAAAGAACATACAACACGATTGCACGTGGAAATGTTGAATTATGTCGATCGCGACAGTATATTACAATAATTATTTGCACGCACACACTCGAAAGTAATTTAAATTTTAAAATACGGTTTTGTCACGTGCGTCTAGGTACATATAAAAAATATGTACTCAGTATATCTTACCATTAGTTTATGCATAGTCCTCTTGAGAGTCACGTAAGAACACACAGAACGTAAAGTTTATTTTATATATAGTATCTGTTAGCGAGATAAGTCGATGAGAAAGGAGAAAAACGATCGCAACAGCCTACAATGTTTCGCTTGTGAATGGTTTTTTTTTATATTGCTTGATTGCTTTGATAAATAGGACAATGTACAATTTGACAAATGTCGAGAGATGTGACTAATATTTTGGGCTTGCGAGCGTAAACATTAAGCGGATGGATTGTCGCACTAACTACTTATTCTTACCATAAGTAGCTTATGCGCCGGCTTCTAGTAAGTTAGAAAAAGATGGGAATTTGTTAATACACGTTAGACAGGCTGTGAGAATTCGAAAAATTCCATTTTCTCACTCAAAGAGTAGTTTTTTAATTCACGAGATTTGCGAGATCGAAGATGCTTACATGGATCGAAGCTCCGCCTTCCTCCTCACCGCCTCCTCCCTCTTCCTCGCCCTCTTCCTCTTCCTCTCCGCAAGATTTTGAAATGATCTGAGCGTAACTCATGTAAAGCGGATCCTCTTGAAGCGCGCCCGATCGTTCGGTCATGGCACCGCGACAAAACGTTGTTACCAATTGTGTCAGCGGATCCGGCTTGCCTTCATCCTCGGCCTTGTCCATCTTCTTCAATTCGGCATCTTCGAACGATTGCTGAAAAATTAAGATACAAATAGGTTTTTTGTTTTTATTCAAAATTCTAGTATAAAATCACACACATATCTTTTTTTTTTCAACTTGAATCGCGGGAAAAATAAATTGATTACCGTTAGATCTTCGATCATAACTTCCTGACCCACGTTTTCATCCTGCAGCCACAACTCGTAATATGTTCGCGCGAAAATGTTTATTGCTCTGTGCCTATCGAAACAGAAGGGGGGGATTTCTCGTTAGAAAAAATTACGATCAAATATTTTTTTTCAATAGTAATTAAATTTTAATCCGCATTAATCCTACCTTCTTAATTTATACAGAGGCTCACTACGCAAACATGCAATCGCTGCTCTTTTTCTGGCAGCACACAACACGCGTTTCCATCCATCTCGTGATGGTGGCGGCTTTGTCGCCTGTTAGCGTGCACACAAATAGCAAGCGCACTCATTAAACCATCAAACCATCAAAGTAGTTATTGTTATGAAATCGTGTGTGGTGATATAAAAATTAGTCTTGTATAGCGCTAAACACTTGATTATCGCACTAAAATTCTTGTTATCTAAAAATTTCTCTCTTCTATCGACAAAAAACTAATATCGTTACGTACATTCCACGCGTATGTGTGTTTTTGTACGTATGTATGGTGTAGCTAATTTTCTTGTAACGTTTCATCTACGCAAAATTCAAAAACACACTCCAACACTCAATTTGTGACTCAAATGATTTTCTTTCTCTCTTTCTCTCACTCTGATGACGATGTTAAAAAAAAGTAAATGATGATACACGACGACATTACGCAATTAAAAGATTAACTGAAGCACAAACATAATCAGATCAGCAAAAAAAAAGGATACCTGGGCAGGGAATGTAGGGAAGTTTGACGAAAGCAAGCGATTACCGCTCGTTTACGTTGGATCGACACCACGGATCTGTACTGACTCTTGCTCTGCTGTTGTGGATGATCTATCTACTCGAGAACATAAAGAAGTAGAATGAATGATGAATGTCTGAACGTGATCGCTTCAAACAAAAAGAAAGTGACGACGATTTCTCCTCGCTCTCTTTCATTCCTCGATGATCAGAAAAATGTATCAATTGCAAATTAAAGTAACATTACAGAGACCTGGAAGATTATTCTTCTCTCTGAATAATCGAATATCGAAGAATTAAAAAAAAAAAAATATATATATATATATATGTACACGCGTACACACACTCACGCGACAAGACTAACCATGTGTAAGCCGTACAGGACTTTGGCCATGTCGGTGATTCTGGCAACCACATCCTCCAGTTGTTGAGCCTTGACAGGTTCCATCGCATCCTTCTTCTGACCGAGTTTCGAGTAGAGATAATGCTGCCAAGACATTTCGTCGGCAGGATCGATCTTATCCGGGAGCGTTAATTGAGTTTTAGCGAATTCCGCGATTTCGTATTCCGGCATCTTCTTTAAAAATCTATCTTTGCAATGTTGCACCAATTCCTGTTCGCGACCGGCGAACAGATTCAAGCCGACGGGCAGCAATCGCTTCAGGCAAGCAACCATCAAAGAAGCTTGCACTTCCTTGTCTTTGTCTCTTTTCTTGTCGCGGTGCTTCTTTTTTTTCTGAAATAGATATTTAGTCGGTTGTTTTAGTTGTTGTTGTCGTTCACAAGATCGCATTTCAGGGAAAAAATCCTTCACACGTGGACAGATTGTCTCAATGTCAAATATGTGATCATTTATAATCGGATAATAATTTGTCCAGGATGTGCAGGATTTTATTCTCAAAATATTAATTTTACAAAACGAGATCTTTATTATCGAATTATCAAAATATTGCACGAACCTTGCCACCTCCGGAAGGTGCGGTGCCATCGGACACCGTAGCGGGTCTTCTGGTCGCGGTGGGCATGATGAGCACCATGTTGTCGATCTCGTTCGCGGATATAAAGTTTTGCTCTTCGCGCAAGAAGTACTGCGACTTAGACCAGATGTTAAATATGGCCGCCACGTGATTGTAAAGATCCTCCGCATCGGAAATGTTGTTTCTAAGCCAATGATTTCTCTGAAGATCGACGTATTTTATCAGCAGCGGATAGAACGAGTAAATATCGCGAACCAGTAACTGCCAGTCTTCTTGAATTTGCGCCTCGACCTGCGAGGTGTCGTCCGTCGAAGATTTGATAAAACCGCGAAGAGATTCCTCTTTGTGAAACATGGTGTCCGTTCGTTTTCTAACGCGCTCGGCAAGGGGTAGGAACGGGTCCTTCAGCAACTCCTCCGATGAGTTAATGATGATTTGCTGCGTGTAAGCAGCGATCCGTGTCATCCACGGTGCGTTTTCGTTGCCGATGTTCTTCTTGATCAGCTTGAGCACGTTCTTCAACAACTGATTCATGTGGTCGCTCGTGACCATACTAACGTAATTGCCTTCGCTTGGAGTCGCGTTATCCGGTCCCTGTGCCCACCAGAAGGGCAAGTACGAACAGAGCAAAGGAAGTATCACGTCGACTACGTGAGGCGCGTCGTTGTAAGTTTTCTCGGATTCGACGAATTGATCGACCTCGTTGAGAATAGTTTCCAGAGTCGGCATGCTGGACTCCATCTTCGTCATGATGTCCTGAGCTTCCAAAGAATGATCGGCGATTCGATTTAGAAGAGAAAACTGATTGTGTTTGTTCAAATGCGGCTCCAAGAAAGCCACTGGGAAGCAACTCGAAAAGGCGCCCAGACATGAACCCAGATTGGGCTTGTGTCGCTCGATCTCGGTCTTCAAATACTTTCTATCATGCGTCAAAGTAGCGTCTGTTCCGAGAGTGTAGAGAGCCGCCAGCATTTTGTACGACGCTACTTGAATTTCGTCAACTATCGGATGAAAATAAATAATTCATTAATCGATCAATCAATTAATTAGAATGTGATATTTACATAGATGTTCGCAATGAATTCGATATTTGAAATACTTACGTAACAAGTCGCTACCGTATTCGCACGCGGCAAGATGATCGAACATCGCGGTGAGCACTGGCAGAACTACGCTATTGACGTACGATAGCGACGTGGAAGTTTTCAAATGGGTGCCTCGAAGATGACTGTATTTCCCTTCCTGAAGATTCAGAATTGTGTGGCCCAAGTCGTCAGCGGTGTTGTTGAAGAATGTCAGCATCGACGTTCTGATAAATTCCGGACAATTCTTCACGAGACTCTTCGCGTCAATGCCTTTTACGAGCACTTGCAGGCAACGAACCGTTATTCTCACATCCGCGCCGAAAGCGGCGAGTCGCGATCTCAATAAATTCGCCAACTTGCAGAAAAGAGAAGCCACCATCTCCTTCTCCTTCAAGGACGCCGCGCCGACGTTGTTCGTCGCGGTGGCGACGGCGATAAAGTAATTTCTATGAGTGCTGAAGTACTTCTCCATAAGCGGCAAGACTACTTTGCTGAAGAACTTGATGTCTCTTGTGGAAGTTTTGAAACTGTTTCTTCGACTAAACGTGTCGGAAGGTTTCAACAACTTCATGTTGATCGTCGCCTTGTCCAGATAAGCTATCAGCTTCTCCAGCAACGAATAAGCGAATCGTAACTCCACCGAGGGAATAGCCCCGGCCACTTCTGTCTCGGTTCCACCGCGATTAGGCTTGTGAAGTTTGTAGCCTTGGTACTGCAAATACTTGAGAAACTCCTGCGATCGCTCGCGATCCTTACGTTTCTCTTTGTCGGTCAGCAGATCGTAAGGTACCAGCTGTGGATGAATGCCACCTCCTGGATAAATGATCGGAGAATGTAATTTAAGAGAAAATAAAAATTCGGAAAGATGGAAATAATCGGAGTGCGCTGTCTCAGCGATCTAAGAAGAGACTAACCGCAAGTCATGAGCTCTTCCTTCTTCTTCTTTGCCCAGATATCATGAGCGTTATCCGCCAGACGTTCAGCCATATTCTGCATTTCTCTGCTCAACGTCAAATTAGTCATGTCCACCGGATGAGGATTGTAATTAAACGGATTTGCGGAGTCGCCCTGTACAAAGGTACTGCATATTAGCGCGCGTTCTCTTTCTCTCTTTTGCAAGAAATATTTATTCTATATTTATTTTGTATTAAATATTTATATCAATTTTTCTTACTTGACTCTTGGAAGACCTTCTCATAGAGCTTCGGTTGGTCGACGGGACATCGACCTCTGCGTGTTCCACGCTCCAACCAATCGCTAACAGAGCCTTCAAACTCTCTCTCACTGGTTCCTTGTATCGTTCTCGTTCGTAATCACTCAACATATGATACGGTTTTAATCTCGGATGGGTTTTATTCACGTCCGACCATTGCTCACCGTAAGTCCATCCATTTTCCAACTTACGACTGGCCCAAGCGTCGTGGTAATGCTCGGAGAACTTTTGCACAATTTGATTAAGATCGTTATTGAGCACCACACTGAAAGAAGATCGTAACAAAATGTTGACTATTCTGTGTGAGATCGCGGACTTAGAAATCTTCCGAAAAAAAATCTTAGGATTATCACCGATGAAATTTTACTATTCGCACACAATTTATTCGCGTGTGAGGACACTTTTACAAATTCCACAATTAAAATAATAAAAAAATAACCTGGACGTGTTGATCGGTTGTGGATTGTAAGGTCCGTCGGGCGATTGCGTAGAGGCCGATTTGCTGCCGTACCATTCGTCGTCGTAATTTTTCGACAAAGAATAATCCGGCGGCAAAGCGCAACCGATAGCCGTTAGGCAAGGCAGAGCTTTTCCGAATAGTTCCGGATCGTAATCCATTTTCGACAAAGAATCGAATATATTGCTGAACAAAACCATCGTCAGACGTTTCTCTTCATCGCTCGATGCGCCGTACGTACTTTGACCGCCAGTGGAACCGTAATATTTACCGCAACGATCGTAGTGTAGAGTTAATAACTAAAAGTAAAGAAAAAAATCTTATATTACAGTAGAGAGAACCGAGAAAAAGTCCTGCATATGTGGACAAATGCGAATATTTACTTATAAATATTTAGAACAATATTTAGTTATAAATATTAAACAATAAGTAATAATTATAATCCAAAATTTAAACCTTAAAGTTATAGTTCACCGGTAAAAGTGGTTTGAAAAATTAAAAATCAACTTTCAATTTTACCAGTTTGTGCACATATGAAGGATTTTTTCTCTCCTAAGAAGTGGAATCGAACAAGCGCGTTTACTATTGCGATTATTAGACAACTTTTACTATGCAGTATAGAAGACAAAAATAAATAAAAACACTTCATCAAATTATTGACATACTCTAAGAGCAACAGTAGTATATTCCGACAATTTGGACACATCGACGGTCAGCTTTCTCAGCAATTTCAACAACATGCTCGGTTGCATTTGGCTGCAAAAATACAATTCGATTTTTTAAACAAGAAAATAGAATTTTTAAAAATCAAACATTTAAAAAATTCTTCGTCTTACCTGGTCAATGCTACGAGGAAGTCTGAAACAGCTTCACGCTGTCCCTTCGTCAGCATTCGATTCTTACTCAACCGATAGACGGTATGTAACGTAGCGTCGAGTAAACTTGCGTAATTGTCAGCCTCGTTGTAAAACTTGGAATGTTTGATCAGCAAAGGCAGAATGCTATTTCCAATATATCGGTTCATGGCGAGCGCCATGTCGGATTCGTAGCCATCGTTCTATTAAAAAGACATTCAATACATTACAAAAGAAAAGCACATACGTTAATCACACTACAGATTAAACAAGTCAATTATGCGGAGAATATAACAATTCAATCATTTTTAAAAGTAGAAAGTGATCGCATTTGCGGCGACATTCCCTCAATTTAATATTTTGTCATCTCATTTTACAATAAGATCTTTGATCCTTACTCTGTCGAGCATAGTAGCAGCGCGAAGGTCTGGAAGAAAAGCTTCTTCCAGGATCTTGTAGAACAACTCCTGCGTTTCGATGCCATAAACGCGTTCGAGAAACAGTACCACGCTTTGCTTGTGTCCTGGTATCAAACCAGACGGTGTGTCACTTTTCGGTCTTTCCTCGCCAGCGGCGGGATTGAGCAATGTGAATCGTAAGGACAGTACACCTTGAAGATCGTCGAGAGGTACCAACGACCTCAAAATCGCTCGAGCTCGAAGTGATTCGTTCTTTCCTGAAACAATAACGTGGCTTCAGACACGTTGTTTCGATGCTAGATTAAATTAAATCAAAACAAAATTTCTTCGCTTTGCATTACCAACTGACTCTGTAGCTGTCATCTCTGTTGGTCATTAAGAAAGGAATAAACGTTTTTATTAGATATTTAATTGCACTTTGCATGTAATGAAATTTTGTCACTGCGTGTCGCAACAACGTGGCTCTTATTTCCTCTTGAATATTTTTTTTGTATGTTGTTTTGCTAAAAAATAATCTGTGAAAAAGTTCAGCTCGATCAAATAAGAGGAAAAGAAGGCCCCTAGACCTTTAAAAAATTAAAAAACTTATTTAAATGCGAAATGAATCAATTATTTAATTATCTTCCAACTTATCGAAAAACACGTTAAAAAAAGTTGTAAATCTGGGTCCAATGTACATTTTAATCAATTTTTTGTCGCGGCACAGGATGATTCCACAGATTATTTTTTTAACAGGTGGAACCACAGAGTGCCGCGAAAAATTCAAAAGTCGGAAATAAGAGCCACTTTAGTGTCGCAAAGAATGAGCGCACGTGAATTGAAGATGCTAAGTACAAGAATTAAGAAATTCTAAAACGATTGTTAATATTTTGATTCGATTATTTGCAAGTAATTAATGCAAAAATCATTTACTCGTGAGATGTCAGTAAAATGAGAACGTAATGAAATTGTTGTTTTGAATTGTGAAGTAATGGAAATGCCAATGTTTAATTCTCTATTGAACTGTGCGTTACCTTGCTCTATGACGGAAGAATCCGGTGCGCATCTACCTAACAAATCGACGAGTGTGCAATAAAAATTTAAAATTGCCGCGCCCGTGTCTATGTAGTCTTCGTCGTCATCCGACTCTGGAAGTGGATGTTCGAATTGCAGCATCATAGTGCCTTCGGCTTCGTCATGTACCTGTGCAAGATACTAAGTTGATATCGCATTAATAAAATATATCAAATACATGCGCATGCGGAAAAAAGAATTTCAAAAAAAAAAAGAAAGGATCAGGTGAATTCCAAATAAGAAAATATCAATTTATATTAATTGAATTGAAGTACGATGAGAGCTGATAATATTTTCGTGCTGTGCTTGAAACAGCAGTTAGAATATACTGCTTGAGAAAATATTGTCCGATTATAATTCCTTTACTTTGCAATCAATTAAATAAAAAAAAAGTCAGATCTCTTGAAATCTCAACATGACTTACTTTTCTTCTGTCGGCAATACGTTCAGACATTTTATTAGCGTCTATGATAGCTCTCAACAAACCTTCACCTTCACCCCGAAGAGCTGGACCTAAGCATTCTGGTCTTCGAATTAGCAAACGAATGACCAAATTGGCATTTTCCTCCACACTTTCACCTAGAATGACGTAATATTAAAAATAAATGGAAATTATTTAGTATCGAAGTGACATACAAGAAAATATATGCATATATTTGATATTAATTTGAGACGAAAGAGGGAATTAAAGGATAAAAAATTTACCATTGACCCACACACAGAATCTCAAAAAATCGAGATATCGTTCACCCTCGACAGGATCCCAACCCAAGTCAGGATAGCCTTTTTCTACCAATTCCGAGTTAGATTGCAAACCGCATCGCGACAGATAAATAGCGATCTTCTCCAAATAATGTTCTCTCAAGGCTAGAGCCAACTCGGTGTTTTCCATCAGCGAGGAATAAGCCACGTCCAAAGGCGTGGATCCTCGCAGCGACGGTCTGGCCAGTAGAATATTGCTGTTCTCCAGCAAGAAATCAAAGTGATCGAACATTGCTTTCTGATTCTGCCTGGATGTGCGACAGAAGTAACAGAGAAATCTGCAGCAGGCTACAACCATCTCGTGAGACGTGTCTTTCTCCTTCGAGACCGCTTCTCCCTCGGCTGCCTGAGCTTGAGTCTGGGCATCTGATTGCGCCTGGGCGCGTCTTCCGAGTGTGTTCATCATAATAGCCATCACATTTTCGTGAACTCTCAGAACTCTAATAAGATCGGGATGTTGGAAGAAGGTATGATTGTTAACCAACTTCCACAATCTCTCTCGGACCAATTCCTCTTCTTCCTGCGACATCTGCACCGGTAGCAAAGCGCGAATTTGACTCAACCCGATCCACATTAACGCGACATCATCCTTGGTCTTGTTGTTGACGACGTAAGTTTTCTCCAAAGCTCTGATCAATTCGCCGACATTATCGTACTGTCTAACCAATAAGCTAAACATTTCCCGTACGAGTTTTGATGTCTCGATTTGAGACTCTTCGGCCCAGTTTACAATGGTCGATATCAGCACTTTGCGGAAAACCTCTAAATTACAAAACAACTTTAAGTCTCACCTATTAATATCTACTAATTAGAAAATGTATAAAGTAAATCGAAGCAAGAACTCACCTTCCGGTGTTTTCTTCGTGGGTTCAGGTTCAGGTTTGGGTTCTTCTTCGAGCTCTTTGACGGCGTTAATAAAGTTGAAGAGCCGCTTCATAGCACCGGGTTTCTGAATCTCTTCGGGTGACTCGTTAGCAGCATTGTCTGCTTCTTGAAGAGCCGTCAGAGACACGTAGGACATCAGCTCGCCGTGGAACTCGTTCATCTTTACGATCAAATCTTCACCGCAAGGAATATTTTCTGGATCCTCTTCGCAGTCGAAATTCTTGAAGCTCAGAATGGCGTTCATCTGCTCCCGCGGAGGACATCTGAATTCTCTAGTCTTCTTGGCAGCGATGGCCGACGGTAAATCCGACTGCTTGATCTCGATGTAACGTCGTAACTGATCGGATTGCAAGTCCCCGACAAAATCGGAAGCGAAGGCGATGATAGATTCGACGCGATGACGCAACTGAATGTCGTTCAAATGATGAAGCAGATAGCACATTTGTAGTTTGGCTCCCTCAGCCATTTTCATGTGTAACAAGCCTTTCCGATGCTCGTCTTTCCCTTCTACAACAATGTAAAAAAATATCATGTTCCAAACATACATGTAATTATATTATATATCAAGAGGCATATAAAAAAACACGAAGAAAAGAGAGAAATTATATTATTATACGTTTTTATATCGATATCGCTCGAATAGATCAAGAAATTCTTCGATAATAACGTTTTAACAGTCTTTCTCACCTTTATCGAAAGTCGGATCCCAAGTTTCGGGATTTATCATGATGAGCAGCTTGGATATGTCCTCGTTCCTTAGCATGCCTACCAGGAGCAGCCTGTCTACCAACTTTAAGAGCGGTCTGTAAATGACGAGACATTTAACATCAAGAAACAATCGATCGTTAGATGAGCGCCGTAAGCGGTGCAAGCAGAAAATTAGAAATTCCTGTTTCACCCCTTGCCCCACCATTTTATCGGAGTTGCGCGGGCCAAGATTGCCCGGTCAAATTGTGCATTGCTATTGTAATTCGTAGTCCAAATGCGTGAAAAACAGTGCGTTAAAACAGAACAAAAGAAGATTTAAAGAAGAAAGAGAGTGAAATAAAAATAGATTCGAAGATAAAAACGACGGTTGTCGTTCCAGTAGCATTGACGAAGAACAGTTTTACATCAGCGGCAGCACGCAGAGCAGCAGCCAGATTTATCGTTTTACATACAGAAAGAGATTCTCGTTGCTGCCTCCGATCGGATCTCGATTGTGCACTTGATTCACCTCGACGGCTTCGTTGAGTGCCATCATCACGTAATCACGCACAACGTCGAGCGGGAAATGCGGGCTGTACAGGCTCCGTATGTTCTCGATCGCTTGGTCGCTAGAAGGAACATCCCTTGATGGCGACTGATTAGTAGGGATCTCACATCTACTCGGGGGAAAGTTTTACCTACCTGATTTCCGTCATCTTCATCTGCGGCCGGATGGACTCGGTCTCCAAGTATCTGAGACTGTGCCTCATCTCGGAGTCCTCATAAAGATCCTTTAATTCCTGACCTAAAAAACAAACACACAAAAATTTTGTGAAAACAAGTCGAGAGACATTTGCCACAGATTCTGTCTTCGAAAAATGTTATACAGGAATAAAGTCTTACCGAGCGGTATTATGTACTCGTTCTTGCACACTTCCATCGTCGTCGCATGTGACTCGAGATGCAAGGCAATGAGCAAATCGTAAAATCCTTGTCGCAGAGGTCCGGACATGTATTCGGATCGTATTGCGTACAACAATTGCTTTTGATCAACATGTTGACATAGAGCGTGGGCCGCTCGGTAATTCGACTGATAGCACAGAGCTGCGTACAATGTTAACGTGTGCGCGTGGAAACTGTATATATAAAACAAAAATAAAAGCCAAAAGAAGACAGGAAATTTTTCAGAAAGAGAAAAGAAAATCTGTGTGACTCGAGAAATACAAACAAATCTACTAGCTTCTTGATTATGGATTTTTACCTGAGCAGCTTGTCCATTTCGATGAGCTCTAGGATATCGATGCATCTGTCCTCCTCGGGTATATGAAGAGCCAGCATCGAGATTGCGTCTTCGCACAGCATAGACCAGCCCCTGATGTCGGAAAGTTTCAGCGCGTGCACTTGAAGCGACTGATTGGGAACTCTGGCCCACTGATGCGGTTTCAAACACTGCACCTTCAGCCTGGGTGGAAATTGCGGTATCACGTGTCGTTCGGAATTCTGCAGCACGGCGGCCGAGAGCGGGAGCGTCGTCGAAGTTCTGCCAAGTTCGATCTGCAGAATCTCCTTGCTGGTGGCCTCGACGAAGATTGCCGGGAACAGCTTCGTGTCCGGCTCCATCTTGAACTTGTGACTTGTTTCTTTCCCCTCGCAAGTAAAGGACACCCAGCCTGTGGCTGTGTCCACGAAGCACCCGACGAACATACCCTGAGACGCACCCTTGCCCGACGCATCCTGCGTGACTTCGTTGTACAATTCGTCCGCTCGAACCATGTAACAACTTTGTCTGTCGACTCTGTAATATTGCGATATCGTTGCTCTTTGTTCTTTACATCTTTTACATTCGTTCGTTTAAAACTAGAACAATCAGGGTTGAATGTACATCTAGTTTTATCACGTCCGTCAATTTGACGGATGTAAAAAAACGTTTCATTCGCTATTTTCGTCAATATTTCTAATTTTTTAAATAATTAATTAACAGGAAAGATTTCAGCTATAGTTTTAATATTTCACGCTTGTGTTTTCATTGTTAAAACTACTTAGAATTTCTGTAATTTAAAGTAAGAAGTCTGGAATCCCGTCATTTTGGTTGTTCTAGTGTTAATACATCAATTACACGATGAAAACATATTTGAACGTACTGTTCCATGAGACGATCGTATTCGTCGATAATGGCGACGGAAGATTTTCTCACGCGGGACAAATTAAAGTCCTTCGTGTGCAAATGATACTGCGATGTAACCCAACCGACGTAAACGTGAGTCGGGTCCTGGCCAGGAAATATCCTCACGCCGTAGAAATATTCGTTCATCAGTTTCATGCACTCGGCATCGAAAATTTCATTACCGATCGCTTCGACGCCACTTCCGGTTAAAACGGACATTGCCTTGGGCATATTACGCTCGGGAATTTGAGGTGGCACGACTTTCAAATCCGTCTACAAGAGAGAAAAGAGAGAGAGAGAAAGAAATATGTATAATTATTTTATGAAATCTTTACAATACCATTACGCACGTACACGCACACGCAAACGCGCAAATTTGATCGAGTTCGTGAAAATTAATTGATGAAGTTTTCGTAAAGTGTTTGTCGAAATAAGAAAAGATCTTTTAAAAATATTTTTTATTTGAATACTTATTATGTATAATATACGCATACTTACAGTTGAAACACGAACTTGAGGAGTTTTGGCACCTTTGCCCCCTAACATACTTTTATCCGAAATATCCGAGCGAGCTGGCGGTTCAGGTGTTTTCGCTTTCGTTTCCGGCGACTTCGTTTTTCGGGAGAAAAATCTGCGAGTGACAAAAGCCAATTGATTAACTTGTCAATTAAAATCGTTAAGCATGACTGAATTACCACATACAAATGAAAGAGAGGAATAGGTTTAATTAATTTATCAAATATATCATAAAAAAGAAAAAGAGAGAAGGTGTAAGGGCAGTTCTAACTAGTTCTGAGGATCGCTCGTAGGATAAAAATTCAATTTTTTATGTTATAGTTTTATATATGCGGAAATCAACTCACGGTGCATCCTCCATTTCTTTGCTAAGCTTGCTAACAAAGTTAAGATATCGTAGTTGATTTGGTTTTTGCAATATTTACAGCATCATTAACAGCATTACCCTCGATATTAACAAATAATAATAACAATATTTTTCAAAAAGCTTACAAAAGCTAACAGGTCGTGAAATCGGTTCGAGTGACGCTCTTGTGTATTTTTTGTTTTGTTTTTTACCCCATAAACAGCTTATGGCTTTTATCAAGAAAGTAACGAATTTTTTATCTTGTTATTAGCAAATTTTCAGACCAAAAGTTTTGCTAATATCGAGGTATTGTGTCTTGTACAATATAATTTGAGCTCACCGGAAAGGCGAGCGACCGCGTTTCTTCTTGTCGTCCTTTACATCGCCATTCATCTCGCCGTATCCATTCATTTCAGCGTCGCTAATAGCATTGTCCAAATTACGCGATCCGTAAAGGGAATTTTTTCTAGGTGGCCTGGAAGGTTTGCCTCTTTGCATAGGAAGTGGCGACTCCTTCATCATCTCGTCCGCCTCGGCCGCATCTTCCGAGTAATTTCTTTGCAGTCCTGTTTTATTTATGTTGCGAAACACACAGAGATAAATAAATTGAATTCTTTCTTGTGATTAACTTTTACATAAAATAAATCGTCAATTAAGTCTTTATCACCTTTGATATCACTCATGCTGAATCCGGACTTCATGATCTGTTCCAAATGAGCCGACGGCGCGGCTTGCTGCGCTTGTTCAACTTGCTCGGCGAGAAGTCGGTTTTGTCGCATTTTGATGTCTTGCCACCTTCGTAGCTTTTCACCTTCCGTTACAAAGGTAGACTGACAAATCACGGGCAGCGACAATCGGAGAAATTCCCAGTTAGCCTTCTCCATGGTCTCAAATGTGTTGTGAGAAATTTTTAGACAAGGAGGCGTGTCGGAACCGGCCGGTATTCTGGCCACGTCGATTCGCGTATCGGCCATGTCGTCGGTGTTTTCGAAAATAGGCTGATCTTTCGTGTACCAATATGTAACCGGACGATTCATGTTTCTACGACATATGATAATTAATTTATTTATTTATGTCTATGCGATATTGCGCGACATAAATTCTTTAATTATAATTAAAGAAATTAAACTCACACGCAGAACGGTTCGTAGCCTTCTTGCAAACCGCACATGGTGAAGAACTTTAGAGTGTTTACATCCTGACCGAATGTCAATTTCGCCTTTTGACCGACTCCAAGAGTGAACGCCGGTACGAATGAATCTCCTTGCACGTCGGCGAAAGAAGTTTCACCGCCGAGTGCGTCCATAAGAAGTTCTCCGTTCAGGGAGAAACCTGCACAAGTCCCACATTTGTAGAAACGCGACCGGCTTAAATATTGAAAAGAGTCGAAACAAATAATTGACACGATGGGAAATACACAAAAAAACATGTAAGGAAAATATATTTAAATAAAAAGTAGAACAAAAATGATTATCTATCAGACAATTTTGTAGACTGATACTTCGTCTGATATTTGTTTCGACTTGCAAACAAAACGAAAAAATTCTACGTCAAGCAACCATATACATAAAGCGATACATGATCACATATTACAAACAATAATTTATGTGTGCCAAATGTTACACAATAATTAATAATATAAATTTTTTACTTACGATAATTTGTACAAATTATTGTAAGTAATTAAAAAACAATGAGAAATATTCACACTCGTACTTGAGTTTTTAATAAAAGATTTTTAAGCACTCCTTCTCTTTAATTTCTAGCTGTAAAAAAATTTATATCGAAATATTTTCAATATCTAAAAGCATAAAATTACAGCGAAGCAAGTGCTGGAATAAAATCGAGTGCATTAAAGTCAAACTTTAATTTTTTTTTTTTTCTAATTGCATAGTTAGTCGAATGTTAAAACAAGGCAATAAAGCATTCCTGTATCTTGATTTTATTCATATGTGACCTATTAACATAAATTCAGATAATAGGCATGCAAGCGACGTCACTTGAAAAAGCTTGCTAACAATCAAATATATTTATATATAACGGTATCACATAGCAATTATACATCTTTTACTAATAACAAAAAATAAAATAAAATATTTATAATACTTAGTTGGGATATAAAGAAGAAAAATTATATAATAACAAAGAACACATCGGATTTCATCTGGGAAATTTTGTTCGACCGTAACGTTTTTTAATATTCATGAAATGTGATATATATTTCATGTCTACGATGAGTGTATATAATTTTGTACTAGTAACTTGATGCAGGTATACAACGACTATGTGAAGATATTATATTCGGGATTTGTTTCTGAATTACACATGATCGATTTTGGAGCCACTCGGGTGTTAATGATTGTTAGTAGATGTGAATTATGGAGAAGCACCGGTAGACATAATCGTATACAGCAGAGTTTCCCACTTCTCAAGTTCTTGAAGTGACTCTCATTACTTAAGATCATTGATTTTCACTTTTCAAGGTCTCCTCCTCGTGTTGTCTATCTTTCATTACACTTGCAAATTGATCACACGCGGAATATTGTGGTCAATTCATTCATAATCGAATCTTATATTTGAGATCGTCTTAAGTTCCTCTTTAGATGCTATGTACCGATAAAACGGTTCACCGTCTTGAGATGAACTTAGAGACGCATATCGAACAAAGCGAAATTATATTGAGAATGAAAATTGAGAAGTGAGATGAATAATTGTTCCCGATCACTTGAGAAGTAGAGGAACTCTGCTCTGTAAACACTGAATAGAGTACTGGAAAAGACACGGGAAAAGACATTGGAGAGACGTGATTTTCGTTGATACTGCCGATGATAGAAACCAGGACTGCCTCTGGTTTTGCAGTTAAATTTAATACGTTAAGATGACAGTGCGAAGGGATAAAATAATTTTTGTGCAACATTATAGAAAAAAATGCGTGATTGATCGTTTTCCGTCACAACGGAGTTTTACTTTTCGTGTAATCTTAAGCACATTGATGTTCATTTTCAAAGTGCTTGGCAGAATGATTCTATAATTATAATATATGACCGCGTTCTTCTATTAAACGTCTGTTTTAATCTTAACTTTATTGTTTTTTTTTTTTAGTGATATCTGATAAACCATGTAATTGTCTATTTTGTATATTTCTATTTTATGCTGTCATATATGTGCTATGCATGTCTTTCTATATCTCTACTGTAAACATTTTCATATAAATGACAAAAAGATAAAATTAATATCTGCAACGTAAATCAAAAACGCAAATGTGAACAAGATTGTGTTAAAAATCGCAGAGGGTGCGGCGGGGTGTGTCTGTATCCAGTAATCTATCTTCAGATCTCAAATTATAGCTTGAAATGGCAGCTAAAGCGTTTCGCTTAAAAATTCCGTCTTACTAATCGTTCGGTCAATTAGATCCAGGAAAACACCGACAACGTCTCCGATTTGCCACTGTTTGCCGAACGTCTCGGCCGTGCCCGAGTAAACTTTTTCCTCCTTTAAAACAAAATATATTCACTGGTTCAACACTTCTATATTCGTGGAGATTCGGAACGGATTCCGGTAATTGGAATACATTGGCCACGGCTCTGGGTCTCAGATATCTTCTTTAAAAAATTCGTTCTTGCTATTAACAATTAATGTATGTATATGTTTTCGTGCGAGATTCTTTTTTTTTTGCACAATTACACAAATGAAAAAAATTTCGCGGATTATTCTGACATCGATGAGAGTCAAAGCCACACGTCGCCGAATGAAATTTCACCAGCGATTTTTATTCGTCTGGGACACAAAGGATGCAAGATATAAAACCAAATCAACACGAAAGAAACATATAGAGCGAGACAAAAGACAACAATAGTGACGAGAAAACTCAGAAAAAGAAAAATGTGTATACAGTGGGGAGAGCCTCTAAGACCGGCTTGTTCGGAAAATGGGACTCTTACTGATCGTTCGGTCTGCCACGTCAATGAAACATCCAACTATGTCGCCCACTTGATATTTGTGACCAAACGACTCGTGAGTTCCAGCATGTATTTTGGTCACCTGATATATTTACGGTTTTTTTTATAGATTATTCGTATTTCACAGAAATTACGAGCCACGTTATGTTAACACCATAAAAAAAAAGTTATCAATATGTTCAAGGTGAGCAGTGTCTCATGAGCTCTAAAATCTACATCAAATTCTTACCTTTTCGTGAGTCCATTAAATTCCAATCTTAAATATTTAGTCTTGTATGTCAATACGATAAAAAAAATGTATAATATTGCGTGTATGTGTGTGCGATATCTTTAAAGTTTTGCACTTGTGTCTTTGTAATTTTTTAAATTCGTATTTCTTAAATTAATTTCTATAATTAACAAATTTTAAATTATGACAATAACGAGACAATATCAATATACTTACGTTATAACCGTCAAACGCCCATGTATTCTCGTCGCTACCCAGCATACTTCCCGGCATGCAATCAGCTTTCGCCCAACCAACGCGCATCGGTCCGGCTGTGAGAACTTCGAACTCGAAATACCATTTCCCGCTACTGACCGCGTAATGTTTCTCGACCCTGTAAGTCCTGAAGGATAATTGTCGTAACCTGCTGGCCTCCAAAAGCAATGCTACAAATATAAAAAAATAAATAAAAAACATTATTAATATGCGTAAAAGTGAGATCCAAAATTCCCAACAATATCCTCAAATATCAAAATGCTTCGAATCGTTTCAATACAAAGCACCACTAAACATTAAATGTCGAGAAATTAAAAACAAATTAAAGAAATAATTAGGTAATTATACAAATCATAAATTTTAGTATTATTGTAAAAAATATAGTTTTTAATTAAATGTATAAAGCAAGTAAAATCATTGTCGACGATTTGTGTAAAAATAAGCGGTGGGATCGTCTATTTATAACAGATATAACAAGAGTAAAATCTTTATTTATGTCGCTCACCCTCGTGCTGTTCTCCAGTGGGTGGATCAAGCATGTATCCATAAACCAATAACGTTCTGACAGTTTCGCTGGCTGTATCTCGATTAGCCTTTTTGATAGCGTCGTCGACCTTCGGATACGGCACTAAATGAGGACTTCTTCTCATTTCCGAATCTTCGTTCAAACCGTACGTCCATCCTTGGCTGATCCTCTCCTTTGCCCAGAGATTATGCGTGTTCTCCGCAAGTTGATCAACGAGCTCCTCCATCTTGGGAGTTAACGTGATCGCGGACAGATCGAGCGGAGCTGGTTTGTATCCGCTGCTTTGCAAAAACGGCTCGTTCGGCAGCCGCAGAGTCTTTATTCTGGACGGTGGCTTGTCCATCGTGATGTAATAACCTAGGGCCAGGATGGTCTTCAGAGTCTGCACGGCCAGTTGAGTGTCGTAGCGTTTCTCCGCAGCCGGTAGTCGCTCGAACTGAACTATACAAGGATGTATTTTTCTAAGATCATCTCTGATTTCCCCGTAAATCCAACCAGCTTCGATCTTATTCATTGCCCACATCTCGTGTATGTTCTCCGCCAGCTTGTCTCTGATCTGCTCGACATAGGCGGGCAGATTGACCATTGAAGTGTCTACCGGGGCCGGAACAAAGGCAGTGTCGTCCTCTACCAACCAAGGACCTGCCAAGATCACTTTGTTCATGTTGCCGAAGTAGAAACACGGGTCCAGCGAAAGAATCTGCTGCGGCAGCAGACTCTCCACCAGCGGCGAGAATTCTTCCGGCGGATGAAATTTCAGTTTGCCGTGATCGCCGCCCAGTAAAAACCTACACGATAGCTTGGACGAACAGCTGATTGCGGGGAAGAACATGCCGTCTAGATTAAAGTTTCGAAAGGAGCCCATGATGCGAGAACCGTTGAACGTGAACGTTATCACGGGTACCGTCAGATCCAAGGCGCAGCCGATCACGTCGCTTTTTCTGATAAAAGGTTCGATGGCGTTCTGAACGACTTGAGTCTTTCTACCACCTGTCCATAGATAAGCGCCGTCAAATCCGAACGAATACAAGTCATCACCGACGCCGTTTCCACCCCATTTCTCGCCACCACCGGGATAAGGCATGTAGCTGTTCGCAAAATGTTTGTGAAATTAATCTCTTTTCTCTCTTAACATTTCTCGAAAAATTCAAAATTAAATTCTATTACAGAAGTGCCAAAAGAACGAATTTAACGAATTTAATTAATAGTTTTTTTTTTTAATTTTAATATTTCTCTAGCACTTTAAATATATTAAAAAAAAGTTGGAAAAAAATCTGTCTTTTAACGAAATTTACCCGGCGGTATTCGCCCAGCCGATCCTAAGATGCGGCATCATGTGAGTCGTCTGTTCGATGTGATCTACGGTTACTTCGAAGTACCACTTTTGATAAAGAGCGGAACCATCCACTCTGCCAACAAATATATTTGGTCTGACGCTAGCCACGTGGTCCACCAATTGCGTCTGGAGAAGTAGATTTTTCCCAGGCAGCAAAAAGTCGCAAATATTATTCTGCGAAGAACGCACCGCGACGCCATTACCGACGCATAATGAACATAAAACGTCCAGAACCTTTGGATCCCTGCCGTGTTTCTCGAGCAGAGATATTATTACTTTTATGTGCTCGTCCTGAAAAAGAGAATTTAAATTTCTGAAATTTCACTGTATTAAGATTTTTACAATCAAACTAAAGATATTATCGTTTGCCTCGATCATTTTTGTTTAATTTCTATTGGAAAGTATGTGATATATACCCTCATCATGTTCAAGGCTTCCGGCGAATCAATTAAAACGCAATGAAGCACATCCAACATTCCAGTTCCCTCGCTGGAAGCCTGTGAACCCAGTCGGCTGAACAGCCAATTGAGACGATTGCTGTTAGCGAACTGAGCGCAGTTGGTGTGATTGCCTTTGATAATGGCCGCTAGAAGTTGGTACAGATATCCGGATATCTGATCCCAGGCCTGGCCGCTCTCGTCGCCGGAAAGAGCAACGAGAAATCCTTGCGAAGTGATCACGTTAATTTTGTCGATAGCTTCAAGGATAAGATTCAATATACCCTCTTCTTGAAACAGATCCTGACGATTTCTCAGAGCTCGGAATTTGTTCTGCTTCTCTTCGTGTTCTAGAGAGAAATTTGTTATTAACGATTCGCATTTTAGAAATCGAAACATTCTTACGTTTTTCTCAAAAAGTTTTCATCTATTTTTTTTTCCTACCCATGTCGTCCTCGGGTTGAGCGAAGTAATTGATCAAGTCCTCGAGGCACATTACCATCTCATTGAGATTTACGTTTTGAAAAAACATAGACGCTCTTCTGTCCACCTGTAACGTTTCTAGGCCTCTAAAAGACGTTCAATATTTTTAGCGATTCAGTTTTTGTTATCCACATGTATTTTTCTTTGAATCGTTGCTTGTTATATTTCTAATTTAATTTTTTAAATAACTTTGTACAATACATTTCTCAATTACTTACGTGATAAACTGTGTAAACAAACTGCTGCATTTTCTGATGACTCGAGCGGTGCGAGATTCTTCTTCCTGAGACCTGGAGAAATCCAGACCGTCGTCCATCTTACCCTCTTCATGAAGTACCGCTTGTTTTTCTTCGACTTTTCCCACGCCTTTCTTCTTTGTCTCGTACGACTAAGAAAATAAAATTCACGTAAATAATTATTACAACACTTAGAATTATTTTGGTTTAAATAAATTTAATCATTAATAAAATTTTTAATGAAATTTAAACTGAAACAATTCTCTCAACTGAAATATATATTAAATATTTTCTTTAAATTTATTTCTAAAATTTTGTACCTTATAAGACACCCAAAGACACGTGGTGGCATGTTGCATAATAACGGTGGAGTCACCGTACTTGATGATTGGCATTCCAATGACTTCCAGATCTTTATCTTCAAGAACGATCTTTTGATCGTCCTTTTCTTGTCGCAGCCAAAATGTCGAAGTTTCGATCGTCGCTTCGTTCCTTCGGAAAAAGAGATAATTGCGAATTTAGGAAATATATTATCGCACGAGTCTTTTTTTTTTTTTTTTTATAGGGATCACCATGACCCTTGAACTTTACTAAAAATAAATATGAACCTATCGACCAGATAGAGCTCGTTGTTCTCCTTCACGCCGAGATAACGTCCTGTCGTCAAATGTCTGATTCTCATAGGATGGAGCCAATTGATAAAACCACCCGCCCATTTCGTCCTGGCGAGTTCTAACCTCCACAGTGATCTCGCCTGGCTCATCACGCTACCGCCTTCGTATATTACAAGACTAGAGAATAACAAACAAAATTCTTGTAAGAAGGAATACACATACTTTTCTCGTTTCGAGGCTTTGGACAACTTTTTTTGATCGCTAATATAAATGATAAATAATATAAATAATCAACAATATTTACATTAATATCTTTTTAAATTCTTCAACAAGTCTTGACTACACAATCAGAAGTCAAAAACAATTACATACAGTTATGAAAACGTAATGAAAGCTTACTTTTGAGTGGGGTCCGGACTCCAATTCGAAGGTATCGTTAAACACTCGTCGCCGCCGTGGAAGAACCTCAACACATCACCACCGAAGACGTAACCGACGTACTTCATCCTGCTGATACCCGTACCGTAAGGCTGTACCGACCAATGTGTCACATGGAATGATGCGTTGACTACCGACAGATCGTTTTCTTTCGTCGTATGCTGAAAAACAAAAAGCAGATTTCTGATGTATTCCTTATTCCGCGCAAATCATCTCTTCGTCAAGCGGATTGTTCGACTTACCAAATATCGCTCGGTAGCGACGGACACCAGGATAAGATCGTCACCCACGCGCACCTTCTCACCTTCTGATCTCTGTTTGGAAGCTGGATGCACGGTCCACCAACACGCCTCACCTACAAGAACAATGTTACTTAAAGAAATCTTCAACGAATTACGACGTTCCGGTCGTTAAACACTTCTTGAAGAAATTTCCAATAAAGCAACTTTAATTTTAATTGTTTTTCTAGTGATGTTTGTTAGAAGTTGTATACGACAAAGCGATATTTCTCAGTGAAAAGAGACAATAGTATAATAACAGCAATATAAAATTCGCGAATGGAGATAATAGCGTTGCACCAACCTTGAGAATGTTGCTGAAGACCGACGTCGAAGGCTAACTTGTCGTTCGACGAACTCGTGGACAGGCACGCCAAATACTATACAACAATAGAATCGTACATACATGAATGCAAGTAATTGCAAAGCAAAATTTAATCAAACGTACATAGTAGCGTATATTTTATTATTGTGATAAGAAGAAAATGATGTACCATGTCGCTATTTAGATGTCGCAGTAATATGGCGTTACCGTACAACAAAGTTCTGTGGCCTGACCCGGTGCCCTTTCCCTGAAAGCAGGATTAGTCAAGACTTGCGCTAACTTCAGTGATCTTTAATATATTTGTTTTTTTATTCTACATGTATCTCTCGCGCGAGATATTTAATAAAAAACTAATACTTTCTTAAACAACTTCTATACAAGCGTACTGATAAGAGATAGGCCATAAATGCTGATATTACTACAAAGCAAGAAGAAATTTGGCTTTATATAACGTCGACAGTTAGTATATTAAAAAGCCAAACGTAAGAAAAGAGTTATTGGCTCCAATGTATATGTGTAGTGTTAACATTGATTAATCAAAGGTTTTAGCATGATCGTTTCTTAATCGATCGATATGGGTGAACAAACAAACCAATCGTCAAACCAATCTAGAAAATCAATCTAGAAAATTTTTAGAAGAATGGTTTTCTTACTATTAGACTTATTTTTTTTAATAAATTATTACAAATTATTAAAAAATTATATTAAAAGTGTTTTATGATGGGGGCAAAGAAGTAATCACGAGAGTCAAACGTGAAAACCGCTCGCGGTGATTTGATTTCTGTTCTAAAAAGTTTGCACTGAATGTGCACGAGATTATCGTATGTTAGACCGATGCAACTTGGAATCACGTTTGACTATATAGCGCTAAATACGGCGCTAAATGGAGACACGAGTATCATATCTCAAAGTTCGACTGTGAGGCCGCGATATAAACGGCTTAGTATCTCCACCCAAGCTCGATCGAATATTATGACGTTCCAAACACACAGACAAGTGATCGTCGTTTTACCCAAGAATGGCGCTCCGCAGAAACACGATACAGTAAATTATACTTACTAAACTGTCTTGCTGCTGCAAAGAGAAACATAACAGGCAATGAATCTCCTTCATCAATTATCGATCCGGATTTAGAGAAAAGAACAGAGAGAGAAAGAAAGAGAGAGAGAGAAAGAGAAGACGAAAATGTGTATATATAAAAAAACGATATATGTACGCATGGATGTTTGTCGAGATGGGAGTCTCGGTTAAATTTTTAGATGATCTTTCTTATCTTTTGTCACGAGGCTGGTGTGTTTCGAGTGACAAAATCACAAGTGAAAATAAGAATAATAATCAAAAAGAAACTAAAACGTAGCTTCGGCAATTGTTTTTATGTACGGCTACATGGACACATGCCACAATCATACGGACAAGGGGGTGGTGCAATGGCGGGGGGGTTGCGTGCGAAAATGCATTGAAGATAAGCTATATTCCGACGTATCAGGAATTCTTTGAAAATTATTCGGCTGAAAAAAAACTCGAACAGGCCTCCAAAGACCCAAAAGACATCTTCTCTCTCGAAAAACAACATCGAAAAATTCTCTTTTTCGACGTTTTT